>JADPWL010003118.1:0-40001 GCA_019059595.1 Marasmia exigua
GTCTTGGGGCTTTGACGGCAGCACAGGCCAATCGCTATATAAACAAAAGGCACCCCAAGATCCTTTATATGACGAAAATTAAATATTTTCAACGACATTTATCCCAATACAAATTACGAAAACATGTAGCAATCAGATTCTCTGGGTAAATCCAACACTCCAATCATATCGATATTGTAGGCCTCTACATATTCAATACCGAAAAGAGTCAAAATACCTTATTCCCGCAGAAAAAGAATACGTAGAGCAAAAACTAAAAAAATTAAACCCAATCGCAGTAGCCACCTTGGAAGGTTGTATAGTAAAAAGTTTTTAGTTTTCACTTAAAACTACTTGTAATCTTACATTAAGCATCATCGACGGTAATATTGAGAGCGAGAGCAATTGGATGAATTGTCTTGTACATTCGAAGGGTCTTGGGGCTTTGACGGCAGCACAGGCCAATCGCTATAAACAAAAGGCACCCCAAGATCCTTTATATGACGAAAATTAAATATTTGCAACGACATTTATCCCAATACAAATTACGAAAACATGTAGCAATCAAATTCTCTGGGTAAATCCAACACTCCAATCATATCGATATTGTAGGCCTCTACATATTCAATACCGAAAAGAGTCAAAATACCTTATTCCCGCAGAAAAGAATACGTAGAGCAAAAACTAAAAAATTAAACCCAATCGCAGTAGCCACCTTGGAAGGTTGTATAGTAAAAAGTTTTTAGTTTTCACTAAAAACTACTTGTAATCTTACATTAAGCATCATCGACGGTAATATTGAGAGCGAGAGCAATTGGATGAATTGTCTTGTACATTCGAAGGGTCTTGGGGCTTTGACGGCAACACAGGCCAATCGCTATAAACAAAAGGCACCCCAAGATCCTTTATATGACGAAAATTCAATATTTGCAACGACATTTATCCCAATACAAATTACGAAAACATGTAGCAATCAAATTCTCTGGGTAAATCCAACACTCCAATCATATCGATATTGTAGGCCTCTACATATTCAATACCGAAAAGAGTCAAAATACCTTATTCCCGCAGAAAAAGAATACGTAGAGCAAAAACTAAAAAAATTAAATCCAATCGCAGTAGCCACCTTGGAAGGTTGTATAGTAAAAAGTTTTTAGTTTTCACTAAAAACTACTTGTAATCTTACATTAAGCATCATCGACGGTAATATTGAGAGCGAGAGCAATTGGATGAATTGTCTTGTACATTCGAAGGGTCTTGGGGCTTTGACGGCAGCACAGGCCAATCGCTATAAACAAAAGGCACCCCAAGATCCTTTATATGACGAAAATTCAATATTTGCAACGACATTTATCCCAATAAAAAGTACGAAAACATGTAGCAATCAAATTCTCTGGGTAAATCCAACACCCCAATCATATCGATATTGTAGGCCTCTACATATTTAATACCGAAGAGTCAAAATACCTTATTCCCGCAGAAAAAGAATACGTAGAGCAAAAACTAAAAAAATCAAACCCAATCGCAGTAGCCACATTGCATTGGAAGGTTGTATAGTAAAAGTTTTTAGTTTTTACTAAAAACTACTTGTAATCTTACATTAAGCATCATCGACGGTAAGGTGTACAATATAATTCACACCTTACTTACTTTTTCACAATTCACACAAGAAGAATTTTGTGGAAGTTAACCCGTAAATAGGATTTACGGGTTAACTTCCACAAAATTTAACGACCTGGATTTGGCATTTTCTAAACCTATTAATGAAGATACAGTGCAAAATGGCATGAGTCCCCTTCGTGCATACATAAGGTTTTTATTTAGAGTTCTTACTCCATTTGGGGTACAAAAATGATCGAAGACAGTGGCGAGTGTCTTAATCCTTGCGGATCAAATAACCGGAGAAAGTAAATAAATAATACAGGGGAAAAATAAGAGATCGCATGGGCTTATTAGTAGACGTTGTCCGTCCCAAGTCGGGGAAAATAAATGACGGAAATACTGCTCGGCGAGCCTTCGCTAACGAGGAAAGTCGCAGAATATTTGCCGAAATACTTGGTACTTGTAGATGGCTTGTAGACGACATACACGTCAGTAGTAGCCATAAACTGTAGGCTTCCGCTAGACTAACAAATTCGCCAATTTTTGCAGTAATTAAGCCAGGAAATATGTAGCCACTTACAACTGACACCCTATGACGACGACCATGCACAAGATTCTTAGTCATGACCAAAACATCATAGAAAGCTCAGCACTGCCTATAGGAGTTCTGTCAGAACAGGCTGGAGTCTCGTAATAAGTTTTGACAGCCGCAAAGACGATAGAAAACATACAATAGAAGATTTGTTCCATAAGGCATTAGAATCTTCCGATCCACTTATTTCAAATACACGGCTGAGTAGGCTTCAAAATAGCGTAAAACATATGGCTTTGCCTTTTGCAGTCATCGAAATGCTTAAACCATTAGACATCAATGACCCGTTATGCACAACGAGGACGAAGTTTTGCAAGCAGTAGAAGAAGATTCAAGCATCTCAGTACGTGGCATTCAACGAAGCATTGGAGTCGCGAAAAGTACCGCACATCGTATTTTAAAGAAAAATGCATTGCATCCGTACCATGTAAAACGAGTACAAAGTCTGCTACCACGAGACTATCCAGCGAGAGTACGATTTTGTCGAATGCTGTTGCAGAAGTACCGGGAGGACTCCCGATTCTTCGAAAAAATACTGTGGTCAGATGAATCTACTTTTAAAAAATACGGTTACATGAACCTACACACATTTTACGAATGGCACGTGGAAAATCCACATTTAATACGAGAAGACCGTTCACAGTATCGCTTTAAAGTGAACATGTGGACGGGAATTTTGAATGGAAAAAATATTGGTCCAATCGAGCTGCCGGAAAACTTAAATGCTCAAGCTTATTTGGACTTCTTGGAGCATCAATTGCCCGATCTTTTGGAAGAAGTTCTACTCAGCATTTACCGCAGCATGTGGTTCCAACATGATGGCTGTCCAGGGCATTATGCTCTCACAGTACGAGAGTTCCTTAATCAAGAGTACCCAAGTAGATGGATTGGGCGGGGTGGTGCTATTTCATGGCCTCCCCGTTCACCCGACATAAACCCCATAGATTTCTTATACTGGGGGACGATAAAAGAAAGAGTGTACTCTAAACCCATTGAAAATTTGGAAGAGCTGCGCCAGAATTACAGAAGCCGCTGAACACATCATCGCCCGTCTTATAATGCGATCATTTTTAAAAAGATGTAGAGCTTGCATAATGCATTACATCTTTGAAGGCAAGCACTTTGAACATTTGCTGTAAAACATATTGATTTAATAAAAATATTGACTTTTAGAGAACGAATTTTATTTCAAATGATCCTTTAAGTAACAAATTACTTTTTTTAAATCCCTTTTGCCAAGATGAAGGTACTAGCTATTCCGGTCACACTTAGTAAGTAGCATCATTCATCACGTATGTAGCTTAGACTAGTCGAAATAAGGTCACTATTCGTCTCAATTGAACTTGTATGAAATCCGGCTTCATTACGAAAAAAAAAACTTTTAGAATTATTGAATAACAATTAGTAAATGTCATAACATTTTGGAATCCAGACTAAATGCACTATCTTTTGTAACTTTCCAAAATAGTGTGGTAATTTTTTTTTACGGTACAGTCAGTTAAACTTGGGTAATGTTATTATTTTGCAGTCAATGTTTGACAAAAATCTTACTTTTAATTTAAAACTAGGGCTCTAACTTTTAACTGTAAGTTACAGAAGGGTTATTCACGGTCGCATTACAGAAAAAAAACTGAAGAAAAGTTAATATTTGTAGCTACAGGACTTGAAAGATCATCACAGGGTAGGCGGCTAGGGAGCTGGCAAGAACGCAGCGGGCCCACATAGAGGAGTTGGGCCGGGCCAGGAGAAACCTTGAGGAGAGGCTGGGGAACGCGCTGGAGGCCCTCCAAGCCAACACGAAGTTGGTGGAGGGCATCCGGCGCTGGCTGTCCTTCGAGATGGACGGTCCAATCAAAATGATTGGTACTGTCCATCGAGAGGTGCGAACGCTGGCAACGGCAGCGTTGGCAGCCCCCCCGGCCTCAGGGGAGCCTAATTCACAGGCTCCTCACAGGGACTACGGTCCCCAATTCTGTGCCCTCGCTGCCAAAGTGGGAAGTATGTAGGACCAGCTCCGGGGCCTAGCGGTGGAGGTGGAGCGGTGGAGGAAGGCGAATGAGGAGGCCCTAACTCAAGCCAGACGGGCCCAAATGTTGTCCCCCCAAGGGACCTCCCAGAGCAGCCACAGGTCGCGGCGGAGGCACTCGCTGAGGTGAAGGAGGATCTCAAAGAGCTCCGCAACATTCTCACCTCACAAAAACAGGCCCTCAGTACGCCCCAGGCTGCCTCAAGGGAGGAAACGAGGGAGGATATTATGGAGGCCACCAAACCCCTCATGAACCTCATAAGAAACATGAGGGAGGATCTGGCGGAGGTTAGGGATCTCGCCGCGACAGAGGCCCCTGGCAATACCACCATGGGCCTGGGGGCGGAACTGGCGGCGACGGAGACCCGAGCCATCGTGGGGGAGGCGGTAGCCCCAATCACCAAAGCCCTAGATGAACTAGGGTCGGGGCAGAAAAGACTGGCGGAGCAGGTGCAGACCTATGCCGCCGCTCTCAAGAAGCCCCCCCCCCCCCCCCCCAAAGGCGCCGAGACGGGCCTCCCCGCTCCCCCTACCCGAACCAGCACAGCAGCGGCAAGGCCGGAGGAAAGAAGACTGTCAAAAAATACCACCCCAAAGTTCGGCTTAGTGGTGGAGTCCCTCGATCCCCGACACTCCGGGGAAGACGTCGCGAAGACCCTAAAGACTAGGGTTGACGGAGTCTCCCTGGGGGTGGGCGTCGAGGGTCTCAGAAAAGTCAAACACAGCAGGGTGGTAGTCAGCTGCGCAACGGAGGGGGACCCCAGACGTGGGCCTAACGACGAAAGATGCGGTCGTGCGGGACCCCAGATTAAAGCTGATAGGGGTGGCAAACGAGCTCAGCGACGATAAGCTGAGCAAAGCCGTGGCCACCCAGAACGAGGCTCTGCTGGGGTCCATTAAAGAGGGAGAGCGTACCGTCCGGGTGATCCGCCGGATAAAGGGACGAACCCCGGCGGTCACCAACGTCGTGATCGAAGTGGGACCGCAAGTGTGGAAGGCTTTGGTGGGGCAGAGCATCCGCCTAGGGTACCAAAAGGTACCCGCAGTGGACCAATCCCCGGTAGCCCAGTGCTACCGATGCCTGGGATTTGGCCACTTGGCACGCGATTGTCCCGCCACTGGCCTCACTTGCGGCTACTGCGCTGGAGACCACGACACCAGGCGGTGCGACCGTAGGGACGGGCCTCCCTCATGCACAAACTGCGGGGAAACAGGCCACCCCGCATACTCCCAGGATTGTCCAGTCTGGTGCAAGTGGGACCGGATAGCAAGGGCCTCGGTCCGGTACTGCTAAGGTCCCACTAACAGGACAATCCAGGGAGGGGGGTGCACCTCCCCCCGAAAGCATCCGAGTAGCGCAGGCCAACCTGGGCCGGGGATACGCGGCCACGAAAGACCTAGTGGAGGCCGCAAAGCGGGAGGGGATAAAGATCCTTATCCTCCAGGAGCCCTACGCCGGGTCGCGCCACAAACTGGACCCAGGAGGCCTCAGAGTGGTCCAGGACACCACTGGAGATGCCCCACCCAAGTCGGCACTGGTGCTCCTAGATAGCGAGGCCACCCTTACGGTCCACCCGTCCACCGTCTCAAAGAACATCGTTGGAGCGGTGGTGGGGATCGCCGGCGTAAGCTTGGCCGTGGTGGGGGTGTACCTGGAGAAGGACTGGGACATCGGGGAGGATCTAGTTAGGATCACCCAATGTCTCCGGGTCCTGGACTCACCCCTCGCCCTGGTAGCCGGCGATGTTAACGCCAAGAGCCCCTGGTGGGGCTGCGATGGCGGGGATCGGCGCGGGGGCTCTCCTGGCGGACTTCGTGGCCGGGGCCGGCTTACAGGTGGCCAACATCGGCACCACCCCCACCTTCTCTGCCCGGCGTCAGGGTCGCGAATACAATAGTATAGTCGACGTGACACTGACGTCGGAGCGCCTGACACCGCTTGTGGATGGCTGGAGAGTCGATCCGCGGCTGACTGACCTGTCGGACCACCGGCCAATCAGATTTGAACTCTCCCTGGGAGCTAGGGACCGGGCTCGACCAAATCCCACCACCCGCCGATATGACACCCAAAAGGCTGACTGGACAGCATTCGACGAGAAGCTGACAGGAGCCCTAGTGAAAAGGGGTGTCACCCATGTGAGCCTGGATGAGGCGGAAAGCGCGGAGGGCCTGGACCGCGAGGTCGAGTCTCTAACGAACGCCATTACAGAGGCTTGCTCGGCCATCCCTCGCCTCAAACGGGCAACTAAACAGCGGGCGGCAAAATGGTGGTCGCCGGAACTGGCCGAAGCGAGAAAAGAGGTAAACCGCCTGCGCAGTAGGATTAGGGCCGCCGCACCGGAACGCAAAGAGAGCGTAGCCAGAAAGTATCAAGAGGCCAGAAATAGGTACAAGGACCTCATTCAAGTGTCAATCCGCGACAGCTGGCGGAAGTTCTGTGGGGAGCAGGACGGGGGGACCCTCTGGCAGGGGGTGTACAGAATTATCAAGAACGGCGGGGAGCACAGGGGAGACCAGCTGCTGAAGAATCCCCAGACTGGAGTGGTGCTCCCCCCCCAGGAATCTGCGGACCTCCTGGCAGAGACATTTTACCCCCCCGACCTGCCCTCCACAGACACAGAAGCCCAAGCGGAGTTGAGGGCCAAAGTAGGCGAAGCCGTAGCCGCCATAAAGAGCGCTCCCCCGCAACCATATGCCCCTTTCACCCACGACGAGGTGGAGAGCGTCGTTAAAGGCATGAACCCAAAGAAGGCCCCTGGGGAGGATGGGTTCACCTCCGACATTGTCTGCAGGGTCTACAGGAAGCATCCAGAGATTGTGCTGAGCACCGTGAACGCAAGCCTAAGACTGGGACATTTCCCCAAGGTATGGAAAAGGGCGGCGATCAAAATCATCCCTAAACCGGGGAAGGATGATTACGCCGCCCCCAAGTCATACCGTCCCATAGGCTTGCTCCCCGTGCTCGGCAAAATCCTGGAAAAGCTGTTCTCCAACAGACTCCTGTGGACCCTGGGGAGTAGGGACCTCCTAAACCCGAGGCAGTACGGGTTCATGCCTCAGAGGAGCACAGAAGACGCCCTCTACGACGCTCTCCAGCTTATCGAGCGGGCCCTGGCCAGGAAGAGGATGGTGGCGGTCATTTCCCTAGACATCGAGGGCGCATTCGACAATGCCTGGTGGCCAGGCATTGTCCAGCTCCTCGTTGAGAAGGGAATTGACCGCCACACCGTAGGGCTGGTTGACAGTCCTTCGCTTGTCGATTTTTAACAGCTGCGATATGTTCCTTGACACGTTCTGCAACTGACCGCTTCGTTTGTCCAATATAAGAACTACCGCAGCTACAATCGATTTTGTAAACACCTGGAGTTTGAAAAGGTATGACATCTTTTGGTGATCGCAGTTGTTTTGATATTCGACACAACGGAGTATATACAGTCTTTATGGAGAAGTTCTTGAGTACTGTTCCAATTTTGTCCGTTACGCCTTTAATATAGGGCAAAAATGCTGCCTAGCGGTTCACCTCTGGATATCTTTCTCTTCTCTTTTGCCTGCTCAACAGATGCGGCATATTATATCATATATTATATATAGAACTTGATATTTCTAATGAAATGTCGGGACAGTGCAATCATACCTACGTGTGTTCGTATTAAACCGCGTAGTGACATTGCGCATTCGAAGAGAATTTTAACAAACGCGAGTGTTAGTCTGCTAAAGCATATACGGAATTGCCACAGTGTAGTAGGTGGTGTTGTGAGTGAATTGTACACGGTACATCAGGAATGCAGTGTGGTGTTATCTAGTGAGGACTTTGATAAGTGTGATCAAATTACGTATCTACAAGCGTCTCGAACGTATGAGTTTTGTAAAGCCCGCCATGAACGCAAATTCGATCGTTTGTGTTCTCGCCAACGTCGTGGGTTGGAATCGCGGACACCCACTAGCGATGCGATTATTACAAACTCAACTGAACACATGGAACGCACAGTAATTAACTTATCGAATGAGGTACTGGATGAACCGACGAAAAGTGTACTGGCTAAAGGGATGAACTTTGCTATGACACCCCAGCGAATTCCCCATGAAGAGATAATGTGTAGCCTGGAACAAGTGATTATACGCAATAAAGTCCCACCTGCAGATGCGGATATAATTAGGCAGGATGTGGCGGTCATATTGCGTAGGTCTAAGCTACCTAAAAGTAATGTTACTACAGAAGAGCGTCTAGCACTGAAAGAGTTGCGTAATAACGACAGGATATTAGTGCTAAAGGCCGAAAAGGGAAACGCCACTGTAGTAATAAGTACTGAAGATTATGTCTCCAAAATGAGGAATTTATTAGCGGATACCAATGTGTACAAGCCTGTGTCCTATAATCTTACTGCCGGAGTTACACGGCGCATTCGAGCCCTTATCTATGAGCACAGAGATATCTTTACGGAAGACGAGTACAGCTATTTATACAAGCCAAAAACTGTGTAACCTCCCAAACTTTACGGACTGCCTAAAATACACAAAAGTAACGTACCGTTACGGCCCATCGTGAGTCAGATTGATTCGCCGACCTACGACTTGGCAAAGTATGTTGCTGGAGTGCTGCAGACCTTAGTTGGGAAAACACCGTCATACGTAAAAGATTCGTACCATTTTAGGGACATCGTAAGGAGTATACGGTTGGAACCTGGAGACATTTTGGTGAGTTTCGACGTGGAGTCCCTCTTTACGAACGTCCCGTTGAAGGATTGCCTGGAAGTGATCAAGGGTAAGCTTTGTGATGCGGAGTTACCGAAACAGTATATTGTTCTGATTGAAAATTGTTTGGACGGGAATTACCTTTTATTCAGAGAACAGTTTTACCTCCAGATCGACGGAGTTGCAATGGGTAGCCCACTCGCACCGGTCATTGCAAATATCTGGATGGAACATTTTGAAAACACAGCCCTAGCCACTGGTCCTCAAACTGTGAAACTCAGGAAGAGGTACGTTGATGACGTTTTCTGTATTATCAATGGTGGCCAGCAGGAAGTCGAACAATATATGATACATTTGAATTCGATCCACCCGAAAATAAAGTTTACCTACGAAATGGAAAGGGACCGATCATTGGCATTCTTGGATGTGCAGATTAGAGTGAAGGATGACGGTACATTATCACATGCTGTTTACCGGAAACCCACGCATACGGACCGATACCTACACGCCTCCTCACATCATCATCCTCGGCATTTGCAAGCAGTTATATCATCATTGAATAATAGAGCTCGTAACCTTTGTGACCCTGAACATCTCCAATCTGAGCTTGCCCATGTTCAGGAGGTATTTTTTAATTTTAGATGCATGAATGATACAGGATTTCTCTCTTTTTTCTTTGAATGATGTTCAGAAAGATGCGGGATCACGCAAATACCGGGTTCCCGCGTGATTCAGATTTCCGAATCCCGCAAATACCAGGATTGAAATTTTGTTGCGGGATTGCATTCCCTATCAACTACATTTAAAAATTTTATTACCCTACGTTATATAATATTTTTTAAATGGCCATTCAAAGTGATCGCTCCGAGTGAATTTGTAAACATGGAAAAAATTAGGCATCGTTACGTGATACAATACTTTTATTTGAAAGGTCTAAGTCCAACCGATATCAAAACCGAGTTGCATTCTACTTTGGGGGAGTCTGCTCCTTCGTTTACAACCGTCAAATACTGGGTAGCTAAGTTTAAACGAGATCGTACGAGCTGTCAAGATGAACACCGCAGTGGTCGACGAAGTGAGGTCACTAAACGCAAAATGTGAAGAAAATCCATAAAATGGTATTGGATGACCGCCGACTGAAAGTGCGCGAGATAGCAGACGTAGATGGTAGGCATTTTAAAAAGTGCTGTGCATCGTATTTTAACCGAGAATTTGGACATGAGGAAGCTGTGCGTAAGATGGGTGCCGCGCTTGCTCACAATGGAGCACAAACAACGTCGTGAGGATGTTTCCATCGAGTGTTTGGCGATGTTTCGCAACAATAAAGCCGAATTTTTGCGTCGATTCATAACGATGGACGAAACATGGGTCCACCATTTTACACCTGAGACCAAAGAACAGTCAAAGCAGTGGACTGAAAAGGGAGAACCAGGTCCAAAGAAGGCGAAGACGATTCAATCAGCCGGCAAGGTTATGGCATCTGTTTTTTGGGATTCGAAAAGAATAATATTTACTGATTATCTCGAAAAAGGAAAGACGGTAAATGGTGAATATTATGCAGCCTTACTGCAGCGTTTGAGTGATGAAATCAAGGAAAAACGGCCCCATCTGACGAAAAAGAAAGAGTTGTTTCATCACGACAACGCACCAGTGCACACGTCCGTCATTGCTATGGCTAAAATCAATGAGTTGAAGTTTGAATTGCTTCCTCACGCAACCTATTCGCCATATCTGGCTCCCTCAGATTATTTTCTTTATCCAAATTTGAAAAAATGGCTCGGTGGCAAAAGATTTGCTAACAATGAAGAGGTGGAGTCTGCGGTTAGTAGCTATTTTGAGCAGCTTGACAGATAAAGAGGGTATCGAAGCTTTTGAACATCGTTGGGAAAAGTGTATCGAGCAAAAATATTTTCGCAATTTTTTTATTGTTTTCTTTGTCAGTGTTATGTATACGTATATCTATGCGTTAGCTTGAGGGAATACGATGTTTGTCAAGCGAGTCAGTCTCACAATAAACGGAGTTACGCACGCACGCACGTCTTTGATTTAACAGTGGCGATCGAGGTGAAACTAATTAAAAATTTTGTCAGTGCGCGAGGGGGTGAAGTACCAAAATGTCACCGGTGGGAAAAATGCGTGAGTTTGATACAAAGACCGGAAACTGGTCAAGTTACGTAGAAAGACTTGAAATAGACACTCGCGAGCAAAAGTTTGGAATCACTTACTTGAAATTGGTTTCGCGCGATCTTGCTTAGTAAATATTTTTTTTATAATTATAAAAATGACATCATTTTAAAGGTTCAACTGTTCACTTTAAATTGATACCAAATTCATTTAAATCGAGCCAGTAGTTGTGGAGCTATCCCGGATTAAGCGAAGGAGTAACGAAAAAGACGTGTTTCAATTGTTTGATACGTCTCGAGTTGCGACCTATTGCCCCCTATAAAAGCACCTGTTATCGCATTTTCTTTATCAGTCGACTTTCAGACGTTGACCGGTACACATCTCTGCTACTTTTGACCCTTTACCTTGTACGACAATGGAGACAACACCTGTCCATTCACATTTCTGCCGTGTCGTGCGCTTCGATCGATTTGCCGTTCCTCACCACCCACTTCGCACCAACCGAATAACCTAAAATTTGTTTTGTAGTAATTTAATAGGCGTACGAAACTGATTATTTTATATATTCTTTTTAGTGTAAAAGGAGATAAAAAACAAACGACGATGTCGACGATTCAGAAAAAGTTAGAACTGTCGAATTTACTGAGTCGTGATCACGAACCCCAACAAGCACATCGAAAGCACCTGAATAGAAGAAACCTCTGCACCACCTCAAAAAAAAAGGCAACTTTCAATTGTACAATCAATGGAACGAAAATACTCTTATTTCGATGGAGGAAAAGATTATTTGAAACTCTGCAAATGTTTGCTTTATTTTATTAACGTTGATAACCGTTTGGCATTGTGAAAGGGCGTGGGTTTAAAAAATTGATGCATCAAGCGTGTCCATAATTTAAAATTCCTCATGTAGATACCCTTAAAGCACAATTCGAACACTTTTATAGTGAAATGCGTTTGAAAGTAGAAAATATATTTGACAATGTAGATCACGTGGCATTAACCTGCGATATTTGGAGTGAGATGATGACTGTTATTTAGGGGTTACTGCTCATTATTTGCAAGAAGACAAACTGGTGTCACGTTACATAGCTACCGTTGCATTGGATCAGCGTCATACTAGTGATTTTATCGCTGAAAAATTAAAATAAATTTGTGCAGGTATACACATCAGTTTAGATAAAATAACTGCAGTAGTTACAGACAATGGCTCGAACATGATAGCCGGCATAGCAAATTTTGTAGAAAAGAACAAACAGTTACCTTGCTTTGCTCATACAATTAATCTAATCGCTGAATCTGCCATGTCAGTCAATGATTTAGGAGCATTAGTAAGCAAGGTATGAGACATTGTAAAATGTGGTTTTGAGACCAGCAAATATTAGAAACATAAAAAAGACTGGTTGATTCTATTCCGAAACGCGTTGAAGAAGTTATATAAGCCATAGGAGGACATATTTCTTACTAACCTTTTTTTTCATTTCTTCGTTTAACTAATCTTATTCTGATAATAAATCTATGGTATAGCACGATCATTATATACAAATCTAGACGTTACAACATAGATTTATCCTCAGACAAATATTAGACGAAACGGGCCTAAAACGATAAATTCATTTTTAAAATTATAAGTGTTCACAACAATGCGCACATTCGCACACTACTGTATTTGTTATTATCGTTGATATGGTGCAAAGGGTGACAAAAAATAAAAGAATATATGGCTCTGCCTTATTTATTTTAAAATTAAATGCCACTGGCAATATTGTCTAATTATATCTTCCTAGGACTATATATTGGTACATTCAGATGTGTTTATGTTTTTCTAAAACTGGTTCTCCAAGTTCAAGCTAGCTAGAAAACTATTGTATGATACGTCATAATAAGGCATATAAGTAATTAATATAATCTACTATTTCCCGAGACAAGAGATGCAAACTATACGTCGAAAGTTTTGTTTAATCATAAGTTTGTTTACAACATTTCTCACATCCAATAATACAAAGGCAAAAAAACCTATTTAAATTTTAGGTTACACCTCATGAAAAACAATAGATGCAACCCTTGACGTAAACATATTTTGTATCCCTAATTTACATAAATTCTATGTCATATAATATCGGGGATAAGATTTACAAGCTTCTGAATGTAACCAAACCCTTTATTTATGCACTATACAACCTCTCTTAGTTTATCTGATACCTCCTCATTTCCATTCATCACCTCACTTTTCTTCTCTTTTCCTTTCTCTTCAGAGTTAGCTGCATCAATTAAACTTTTGGCAATGCATTCATCCTTCATAACCTTTGACTCTGAATTTTCATCTTTGTTTTTCACTTTCCTTTTAGTTTCATCATCCTTCTCATCGTCATCATCATCGGCGTCATCGTCATCATCATCATAATTAAGGTCTTTTTCTCCATCTTCGAGCGTTTTGTCGACAGGGGCGTCATCACTAGGCTCGTAAGAATGCATATTTAATTTTTCTAACCAGATACCCATAGAATTTCCTTCGACTTCACCCTTGACTACAGTAGGGTATATATGGTCGTGTTTGAATTTTTGTACGGCTTCCTCTTCTGCCTCCCAGGTTAAACTGTCGTGACTACTTTTGTATCTAACGTCGTATCTGTCGTAGTGCACCTAAAATTAAGTCACACGTTCAAATTTATATTCCGGAATGGTCCGACAGCAAAAATCAGGTTAAGATATTATAATACGAAGGCTATCGCAGTTATTTTGTTCTAAACTTTTCTTACAGTTTGAAGCAATAAGGTTATTTACTATTAATTTTATACGGAAATTAACTAAAGCTCTTCTTCTACTAATATATTACTGTATTTTTTTTAATTTATTTAATTTCTAAGAGATAAATAAACAAAACGTTTTCATTTAGTGGTGAAACGAGATACGACCGACCTCTAGAAGACTTTAAAATACATCTTGATGATTCATGAAGCACATACCATGTCCAGCACAAGTCCCAGGCCTGGAGCGGTGGGGATCATGACCTTGTCTTTGCCCAGAGCGCGCTCCAGGATGGACGGGTCGGCGTGGCCTCGCAGCACGGCGATGGCGAGCCCAACCATCTTGCGGATCTGGTGTAACATGAAGCTTTGTCCCTGGCGGAGGATAATATTTTTTTATATCAAATTCTCAAATCTGGTATTTAATTTAATTAGAAAAATAAAAGGTGTCGTAAAAGGCGACTAAGGTTTTTTTTATATCAAATTCTCAAATCTGGTATTTAATTTAATTAGAAAAATAAAAGGTGTCGTAAAAGGCGACTAAGGTAAAGCTGCTGGCATGATCATCAGCGCCCAGAGAAGGAAAACTCTGCATTTATATCAAAACCCTCGCCAACCCGTCTGCCAAGCGTGGTGAGTATGGCAATTGCCCCTCATGTGATTGAGGGAGGCCCGTGCCCCAGCAGTGGGGACTTAAATGGGCTGACGATGACGATGAGAAAAATAAATAATAACGAATCCGGATTTCAAATGGATGAACACGAGATATTTACGTTTTAAATTCAGATATTTAAAGAGCATTCGACAACTTTGGCATACCTACTTGACCGCCATTTAAAAATCTCATTTCAGCAGCTGGTGAAGTAACACATGCCAATCGAAAGTGATTACAAACAAAGAATAATATTTTAATTAATTTTGACACGGTATTTTAATAAAAGTAAAAAAGTAAAAAAAAATATTATATTATTATTAAATATTTTTGAAAATCCTTCAATTAATATGGTGCATGATCGATGTTTATTCGATTTTCAGATTTTTACCTATGAAATTGAATTTTGATACGTAAAAATCATGTTTGAGCCATCAGAAAAAAGATTCGCATTATTTACTTCATACAATTTAGTAAGTGTAAAATAAGTGTAAAAACGTAAACATTTTTTTTTTCTTTCCGACAGAATATTTCCAGTTTTTGGATATATCTCAAAAACCGTATGACATAGAGATAAGGAACCTAATTCTCGGGCTCGTGACATTGATCATCTTACGACATAAACCTATCAACTAAAACAGTTTTTTTGTATAGATTTTATGCGCCATGTTTTTCCATATCGTAAATGGCGAGAATTGGGCTCGCTTGACACTTTTTGTTTAATCACTTACTCTGTCGATTGGCATTTCATCACTTGCCGCCTTAACAGATTTTTTACAAAATTTCGGATTACGATAGTTATAAATATGCTAAGTATACAACATATGGTATTTTTTTCTTATTGGGATATTTTTTTAGTTTCCAAAAAATGTACTCACCTTCACTAACAAAACAGCAAATTCCATGTCAGACTCTACAAAAACTTTCTCAACGCTAAATCCCATCATATACCTAGAAGCAGACGGATCTTGGAAATGCCTGAAAGGAATAATCGTATTAAATAATAAAGACAACCCGAAGTGTACATATTACGTCAGAAGAGAAATAAAAATTATAAGAAATAGAAAAAGCTTACTTCTTTTCCGTAAAATTATGGTAACATTTAGTGCCTTTGTACGTAGACAAAACTTTGTTAACCTCTTCTAATTTCTCAGTTGATATTCTGTATTGCTTCTTTTCGTCGTCCGTTACCATATTAGAATCGAAAACATAAGTTGGCAGTGTATAGCTGTATGTCCTAGCGTCACATTTGCATTTAGAATTGAACTTATTTGTTACCCTCTTAATGCCAAATACTTTTATACAATCAGGCAGTCTTTTGTTGATTTCTTCTGCATTAACTTCAAGAGCTGCAAGCATAAAAATGTGAGAAAATGTTGATAAGTGATTTTAGCTATTTATTTCACTAGTTTGTTTTACACATATTATTTTATGTAAATCTTAATCTACCGTAAAATGGGGGTAAACGAATTTAATGAAACACTATGTTTTTTCATGGTATGTGTTTGGTTCGATGCTTAGAAATGTGGTATTTGTTATTATTTTTTAAAGTCAATCAGGGACTCTTTTAGTAACATAGTACTAAATATAGGGTAGGGCGGGGCTAAAAGGTCCGCGGGTAAAAAGGTCCACCATGCCTATCTCCGAAACTAAGTGCACGTTAGACAACGGAATGACCGGTGCGTGAAGGGGGTGAGAGACGGGTACGCATGGCGCCCCGCGCAGTGAGTCTTCTAGAGCCGGCGAAGGTGTACGCGCAAGTCGTGCGAAAATTACACGTAAGTTATGTTTTAGATGTTACTTAGTTTTAGTCTCATTGTTCGATTTTTAAACTTACGAAGCATAATTTTTCTGTATAAATGGTTAGTGGCATTAAGTTTCACGTAGTGACATTGTCTTTTTTGTTTGTATCACTGTTCAAAAATAATTGCAGCCAAAGGGAAAAGAAACGTCGGATCCGTCACATCTGCTGAAAGAGGAACTAATGTAACATTGTTGGTAGCTGTTTCGGCAACTGGATCTTCGATACCTATAATGTTCGTATTTCCAAGAAAGAAATACCAAGATCATTTCGTGCGAGATGGGCCAACAGAATGTATTGGTGCAGGAAATGCAAGCGGCTGGATGATTGATACGGAATTCTTCCTTTTTATGAAACATTTCATCAGTTATATAAAACCAACCAAAGAATCGCCAGTTTTACTGTTACTAGATAATCACAGTTCGCACTTGTCAGTGGAAGTGTTGGATTTAGCGAAAAATAATGGAGGAGTGATGCATGTCGTATCCTCCCCATTGTTCCCATAAGCTGCAGCCCCTAGACGTGTTTGTTTTCGGACCGTTTAAAAGGTATTTATCGTCAGCACAAGATTCATGGATGCGTAGCCACCCAGGAAAAACAATGAGCATTCACGACATCCCAGGCATCGTCCGAACAGCTTTACCTTTGGCACTGACTACCAACATCTCGAAAGGGTTTCAAAAAGCCGGGGCTTACCCGTTCAACCGGGAAGTGTTTGATGAATCGGACTTCGCTCCAAGTTTTGTGACAGACCGACCAAATCCGAACAATCCAACAACGTCTTCTACACCTAATGAGTCACAGTTGCCTATGTCCACAGAGCCCCAGTTGCCTTTTTCTCCAGGTTCACCAAGTTTGTTAATTTCTTCGCAGCCCGAAGTTGTAGCAAGTATGTCTCCTGTATCTCCTTCTCAGTCGTCTACAGTAGGGCCTCAGTTGCCTACCGTCTCAGTTTTGCTGACCTCAAGTGACCCACTGTTGTCTTCTACAGCTGCTGTTGAAAAAGATCGTTTGCCATTAAGGTCCTGTACAGTTCCATCTTCAAACATTGAGCTTCAACCATCTACGTCAGCTTTATCCTTGTTTGTTCAGCCATCAACATTTTCTCCGGAATCCATCAGGCCTTTCCCTCAGGCAGGACCGCGTAATGTTACCAGCAGGAAACGACGAAAGGCAGCTATATAAACAGACACACCCGAAATGGAAGCGTTGTCTTTGGAACAAGAAAATAAAAAGAAGAAGAAAATGGTCTCTCGTAAAAAAACTGTCTCGAAGTAAAATAAAGAAGTGAAAAAAAAAGATTTTACAAGAAAAAGATACAAATAAAAATAAACGAGTGAAAAGAAAGATTTTACAAGAAAAAGATACGAGTTCGAGTTCTGAAGAAGAAGACTGCCTTTGTCTGGAATGCTGCGAGTCATTTGCTGATAGTGTTGCAGGAGAAGGCTGGATTCAATGTAATACCTGTAAAGGTTGGGCCCACAATAAGTGTGCCAAATGTCACTCATCATCTCTTGCATACGAATGTAAGAATTGTCAGTCTGATGAAGATTAGTTATTAGTTTTTTGTTGATTTACTTAATTTTTTTGATTGTTTAAGTTGCTAAAGATGTTACCGATTTCTTTTATGAGTATGTACGATTATGGGATGTTGCCTTTGTTTTAAGTATTACCTTTATCAAGATCAAAAAGACCAAAGACCTAAAGATTTGATATTAAGACTGATTATAACTGTGCCATAATTATATAACTTAGTTACCAGTGCAAAATAGGTTGTAACATATCTGTCGATTTTCTAAATAAATATAATAAATATAAAGATTATTTACTTTTATTTATTTCCTACATTTGACCACAAAATACGATTTAGTTGTCGTGGTTCTTTTTACCCCAAGACTGGTCCTCTTTACCCCACCTGCGGGGTAAAAAGGACCATTTGACATGACATTTTGTATTGCCCATATGCGGCCAAAATTTACCAATGCGCCCAGCATTGGTAAATTTTGGCCGTATTCACCTATTGCAACGTATAGATGAAGGATTAAACTTTCTATTATTATTAAATTTTTTCCCAGGAACCTTAAACGTACGTAGTTATGAGTCAATATACGCAAAATGGACCTTTAAGCCCCGCCCTACCCTACATGCACATAATTTAATAATATAAATAAACCTACTTAAAACGTTTTAAAATCGGCCACACACTCCGAAGGGAACCGGACCACATACCGAGGCAAGCCCTAGACTGGAACCCCTAAGGAAAATGGAAAGGTAGCCGCCCTAAACAATCCTGGCGGCGAACTATCATTGCAGAAGACCTTAGGACTAACTTGGAGCGAAGTAAAACGTGAAGCTCAAGACCGTTCGAGATGGCGGAGCACTGTGGACGCCCTTTGCCCCACCTAGGGGACATAGGACATTAAATCATAAAACGTTAAAAAATGTGTAAAGAAATTCGATACCTCCATTACATAGTGGATGCCGCCTAGAGGTTTCAAGAAAAGTTAATGTCACTGTCATGTTGTCAAATAAAATGAGTCAACGGATTTTTATTAACGCTACGTAAATTACTTATGAGAATAAAAACATATTTATAATTGTGAATCTAAAGAAACAACATCCTGGAATAAGAGCTTTAAATGTTGTTTCTTTGATTTTAAAGAAACAATCCGCTTTTATTTCGGCATTTCATAGTAATAAATAGGATCATTATAAATGTATCAATAACTAACAACGAATAGACCAATAGCAAACGAAAACGACGACGATGAAATGCCCTCCTCATCTTAGCGTGTAATCCCCAGTTGCTGAGCTGAGTTAATGGTAGAAATATATGGGTCCATATTTAAGGCAAGAGTGAACAGTCATCCTAGACCTCATCGTCGCTTTCCATCAGGTGCGATTGTGGTCAAGCGTTAGCCTATTGACCAAAAAAAAATCGACTATTTTCTGTAAAACCTTGTCCCCGGCTAATAATTGATAGAAGAGTAATGTGTATAGAATAACGTACTTTTATTGGCCCGATAATAATATTAGGTCTTTTGTCATTATTCTTAGGTATTAATAAAGTAATAAATATCATTTTAGTTGAATAAAAACCTCTCTGACCCAGGACACAAAATAAGGCTACCATACAAATTGTCGATGTCCCTAAGTATGATTGGTGTGATAATCAACAACGCTACGGACATTTTTCTCTCGGCATGTTAAGTTTTTTTTACATTAATAATTAGGTATAACTCTTATTATTATTAAATCTTTGATTTTAAGCCCAAAAAAAAACGCGGCTCTCCTGGGTCACAAGGTGTAAACTATCGCAAAGTGTGAGTAAGACAGCCTATCAACAGGACAACCAATAGGAAACAGTTCTTAGGATCGCATGATCGCGTTCGCCGTCGATTCAAAATTCAACCGACTCGGCCAGTTGGTCCATGGTTCGCCGTTAGGCAGCATGTGTTTATTGTGTTTCTCCTGGGAGACGGCATAATACCGGTACGTAAGGTATCTTTAAGTATTTGTATTTTTTAGTTTACTGTTTGCCTTTAAGGTCTGAAATTACTCATGCAAAAGTTAGTTCATGCTATCAACACATTTTCTTATCATATTATGTCTTTTGAGTCACAGTTCCTCTGAGTCACATAATCTGTGACTCGGGAGAATCTTTTTGTGACCCAAGAGATATTTTAGCTTGTTTAATATTGTATTAAGATAAATAACTATTTTTTAATAAGATTTAAAGTAATTACAAGTGTCAGTGATATGTTCTGCTAACCACGTCAGGTAAATGCACGGCAAATAAATGGAATCTCAAGATACTTGTGTTTGTATGGTGTGACTAGTAGTCTCACGCTACAAACACAAATACCTGTTTGACATTACTTTATTTTATTTACTTTTTGACATTTAATTTATTTTGACATCCTTTTCTACAATATAATTTTGAAATATTATATTATACTATTTGCGTAACTGACATTCTTTGACATCCAACTCTACATTTTATTTTACTGGCATTTTATTCTACATTTATATCATCTGACATTGCATTTTAGTTGTTTATTTTACGTTATAATTTCTTTACTTCACTGACTGTGCTCTGTGCTAAAACGATTGAACAGCAATGGCCGACAAAACAGCACACCCAAAGGAAAAAAATACTGGATCTGGAAAGTCAAAACAGGCAACTTTGCGGAAAACGGCGGCTCTTAGACTGACAGCACAGACGGCAGAAAAACGAAGAACAGCCGCGGATCAGGTTCGAGGAGTGACGAACGCCATCTGAGGCCCTCAGGAACCCCCCCGCTAACACTGACCATCGACACAACCACCACCCCGGCTCAGGCCTCCCCCACAACAACCCCCCCTCAAACGATGACAGCCCCCGCCCACCAAGGGCCTTCCCCAACTACAATTATTGTACTGCTTACCCTCTGTTTACAGCTTGTCACTGAGATAATGTGGAAGAGAAAAGGCGAAGAGTCTCTTTTAGACCTGTTACTATGTAATGAATGATGAATATTCGTGCACTAAAATCGAGCACCATGCCAATGTTGGAAAGAGTGACAATCGCTTGTTACTAGCCACAAGACCAAGAACAAAATGATGACACTTCTTTTGAAAAAATTTTTAGCACTTACAGCTGGAAATCCAATGTTACATAAGGTCTAAACTAATTGGTAGTTTCCAACTTGCTCAAATATAGACTTAATGCTCTCAGTCTTAAAGGGGTATTAAAATTTATACCTACAGGAGTACCCCTGGTGCTAACTCAAAAGTTCGGTCCTAGGAGGATATCAATAATGGGGAGTCTTTACAAATTGTTTGTGATCCCAACATGTTCCCAACATTCATGCCCAATTTAAGCTTTTTGTGAATTAATGTAACCTTATCCGTATTATATGCTAATTTGATGACTAATCAAAGTTATAAATAGCTATTCGCCCCACTTTACGGTAGATCATAAATAATTCTATTTTTATAACACTAGTTACAATACCAAGAATACTAACGTAGCTTTAATGACACAACCTGTCTGGCAGCTGAGACGCCCTTATCTGTTCGGGAGCTCCGCTGGAACTGACTATTCTGCTGGTTGTTGAAGTCATCCTCGGTGATGTACTTAGCATCTAGCAGCGCTTTGAACAATTCCTCTTCTATTGTTTTCACGCCAGGATTTCTACAATAGCATAAGTAAGACTATCCAATGAAACTAATTCGTCTTTTTTATGACTACCTATCACATGTTATCAAAAAAAGGCCCACTTTTGATTACTGCACAAATTAAAGAGCATTGTTATGTTTTGTCAATGAAATGCACATAATTTATAAATTAACATAATAATAATATAGCCTATTATTCAGTGATAAGAGATAATTAAGTAGGTACATAAATCATTTAAATTACACTCACTCTCAGCACTGTGTGCCTATGGACAGGACATGAGCTGCGGGACACAATGGGCAAGTGGAGCAGAGAGGTGACATATTGGTACCCCAGAGACGGTAGGAGAAACCATGGTAGACAATACAACAGATGGGAGGATAACAGGTCACAGCTGGTCCAAATTGGAGGAGAGTTGCACAAGATAGAGTGCAGTGGAAAACGTTGGAGGAGGCCTATGCCGATAGGCACACAGTCATCATCATCATTTCAGCCAATAGACGTCCTCTGCTGGACATAGGCCTCCCCCAATGTTCTCCTCACAGAGCTGTCCTGTGCCGCCCGCATCCAATGGATTCCCGCGATCTTCAATAGATCGTCGGTCCACCTTGTGCGGAGAGGGCCTGTCACGGCTGCGACTTCCTGTACGTGGCCTCCACTCGAGGACCTTTCCGCCCCAACGGCAGTCTGTTCTCCTCGCTATGTGCCCTGCCCATTGCTACTTGAGGCATGCAATCCTTTGGGCTATGTCTGTGACATTAGGTCTCCTGCAGATCTCATCATTTCTGATACGATCACGCAGGGAGACTCCGAGCATAGCGATGGAGAGGCCATTGCTCTCTGGCTGACTTTGAGCCTCCTTAATCGGCACATTATAAGCGGCCACGTTTCGGTTCCGTATGTCATCACTGGCAACACACACGCATTGAAGACTTTCGTCTTGAGACACTGCGGTAGATGGGCCGAAAATATGCTGCGTAGCTTCCCAAACGCTACGCAGCCGAATAGGATTCGTCGATCGACCTCTTTCTGGAAATTGGACTTACCAAGCTAGATTTTCTGTCAGAGGTAGATGTACTCGTCTACCACTTTCAGTGCAGAGCTTCCAACCTTTACAGGAGTGGGTACGACATGGGAATTCGACATGACACAGACACAGGCACACAATGCTGAGAGATAAATTAACATGTATAATGTAAAATTTTATTGATTTATACAAAAGTGACATATGGTAAACTGCATCCTATTTTTATTGAACACCATTTGAAAATGTTCTTGAGTTTTAATGTTGTTAATAGCACCAGTTTCTATTATATTAAATATTATTTAAAAAACACTTACCTCTGCATTCCAAAATAATTGACTCCACAGTAACCCAATAGTATTGCCATCTTTTTCCTCTTTATCCGCTCCACGGGTTTGTCACAAACACGTTTCTCTTCTGATTCTCCATTTTCCTTCTTATTTGTTCCATAATCCACCCACTGGCGCTTTATGTATCGTTTCTTATACCTTGTCATATGCTTGTTCCGGATAATATCTTCTGAATCTATATTATCAGTCTTTGCGACATCCATTGCAGTAAGAAATCTTAACTGTACACCTAGTGATTAAAATAGTCAAATTAAACATGTATCCTATTCATTTGTTAATTAAATTTTGGTTTCGAAAACATGACTTTTGTTTTCGTAAGGCTCTACTATTACAAGTAATTCTGTACAACCCACATAAATTGATTTCGATATAGATGTAAAAGATAACGTTACATTTTCGATGCGTTCATTCCCGAATAATGTGTTTGCCGCCAAACAACGTATTTCGATGCGTTCATTCCCGAATAATGTGTTTGCCAAACAACGTATTAAATTAATGGAATTGATTAAAATTGTTAAGTATGTACCGTAAACTGGGATGTAATGCAACTATGGGGTGAATCACAACCGAAAAAAATAATAATCTTGAATTTATAATTTTTAATTAGTACCCAAAAACAGAAGCTATGCTGGTGAATCACAGAAGCGCACAAACACACGGCTTTACCATCTTATAAATGACGCAGGCGAAGAGAAACGAGTTTGCAAATTATTTT
Source organism: Marasmia exigua (assembly GCA_019059595.1). Lineage (NCBI taxonomy): Eukaryota > Metazoa > Arthropoda > Insecta > Lepidoptera > Crambidae > Marasmia > Marasmia exigua. The sequence continues at coordinate 23,463 of JADPWL010003118.1, forward strand.
ACCTCAGAATACTTCAAGTAAACCCGAAACTGGAATTCAAGACCAAAAAAGTTACTACAATGTTCCTATTGCAATAAAATGATCGTACAATAGTATATACCTATTTTCTATAAACATGCGCTGACATAATTTTTTCATTGGTAATTTTGATTCTATAATTTAAAGGACCAGTTTCATCGACTTTTTTTACATAAATACAAGACGCTTTAATAGAAACTTGATCATCAGTAATGTTTGGTAGAAAAGTTGGTAATATGCTTGTGTCCCTTCAGGTGTTAATAACATTTAGTACAACATTTGAACTTACATGTTGTTGTTTCGTGCAGTGAGGTGCCGCAGTGATATTTATATTAAGAATCTTTGAATTACATCGTTTTAAACACTGCTATTATGTTATTAATGAATTGTCACGTGAACAACTTGCTAGGATGAGTCTTAAAACCTGCGATTTCGTTAAGTAGTCTCGGCAGAATCCATAGGTCGATAAAACGCTAAACGCCCCGGTTTTATTGAGTAGGTAACTGAGACTTTCGACTGACTTCGACTGTTGACTACCCACTTTGTCAAAACATCAAAAATAAAAAAAGAATTAAGTAAAAACTTTTCCATACTGTCATAATACTATGCCACACTTTGGTGGGTGTTCATGGGTGATTCAAATTGTTTAAGTTCTTTACAATAAAATTTCTCCAATGGTTGAGTTGAAAAATATAGTTTGTAATTAAGTTTCTATTTTTTTGAGAAAATCCTCATTATGAATTGTGCCAGCCTAAACTAAGAAAAGAAGCATAGACTAAAAAGGTTCACCAAACCTGAAAACTTGATTTGACAATGACATAAGTGACATTGATAGATTTGATAGTGACATATCTGTCGTAGTTTTATTGGTCTTGAATTCCAGTTTCGAGTATAATGGAAGGGTGGATAGTATTTTAAAGCACAAAGGTAACCTGTTGATGCCACCCAAAGATAAAAGAGGCAAGTTTCCACCCGCTAACAAAACTCCGACTGATAAAATCAATGAAGTATTGGAATTTATTTCAAAATTTCCTGCTTACGAGTCCCATTACTCACGCAAAAAGACTGAAAAAAGTATCTCTCTCCAAATTTAAAAATTATGTTTCAATTATACAAAGACCCTGTAGCACAACCACTGTCAGAGTCCATGTTTCGAAAAATTTGAGTTAGACATTTGTTTTAATTTTCACATTAATAAATATTTTTTTATTGATTAAATCTGGTTTTATTTACAAAATTCTTCATTAAACTTAACACTCAAATTAGGACAACCCACAAAGTAGCTGAGAACCAAAGTGGTCTAACCCACAAAGAAAAAACTATAAAACAATGATACAGCAAAAATCTTCAGGTAAAGGACGAGATAAACACAATTATTATTCCTTATGTGAAAAAACAAGAGGGAACAGTTTTCTTGATTGGCGATAATCTTTCATGTCATCTTTCTTTAGATGCTATAAAGAATTGCAAAAGCCAAAATGTCCAGTTAGTTTTTTTGCCACCTAACTCAACACACTTGACTCAGCCCTTGGATGGGGCTTTTTTCCGTCCGCTAAAAATGGCTTGGAGTGATATTGTTGAATTGGAAGAAAAAAGAGGGTAGTAAGGAAAAATCTCTTCCTAAATCAGTCTTAACACATCTTTTGAACAGGTTGTATTCCAAAATTGAAGCTAGTGCAGAAGACAATTTGAAGTCTGGGTTAAAAAAACTGGAATATTTCCTTTAAATAGAAAAGAAGTGTTGAGCCGTTTGCCAGGTTTTATAACAATTGAAAATAATGATATTAATATTGTAAGTGACTTGGTGAAGGAAATGTTGAAATCCATGTGATACAGCGTAGAAGATCAGCCAGTAAAAAAGAAAAAAAAGCTTGATGTTCTTTTTTGGTTTAAAGTGTTGGATATGAAGTAATAACTAGTAACAGTAAAAAACAAGAAAACAAAGCAAACAAAACTCAAAAAAATAAAGGTGTTAAAGGTGCCTGAATAAATAAGAGGGTTGAAATTGAGGGAATAAAAGAAGTTGCAAGTATTAAGACAAGTGAAAAGAAATATAAGAAAAATGCACACACAGAAATAAGAATTGACATAGATTAAGAAAATGAAAAGAATGATACAGAAATTTCTAATAAACAAGTTGCAGATATTGAGCCAATAGCTGGGCCATCGAATTTGCAAATGTGTCGAATTTGTCACTGCATTAAAAATCGAGATGCTAACTGGTTACAATGCAATGTTTGCCGCAATCAAATCTCCAATAAATGCACTGGCGATGCTCTGCCAGTAGAGTTAATTTGCCTGCATTGTTTACAAGTCGACAGTGATGACAGCGCTGACAATGAGGATTATAATCCTATCAAACATGGATTGAACTATGATGATAGTCTATCTTCTGATTAAGAAGATTGTTTATTTAGGTATTGTGTCCAACGATATTAAAAAGTTCATGTTTATGAAAATTATGATCTCCCTTTGTGGTCCCTTTAATTTAAAATTGTAAGAATTAACGTTGATTTTTAAATAAAACAAACTAATTCTAATCTTGTTTTGGTTGGATACCTATGTTGTTTAATAAAATGTAATAGAAGTGTAAATTCATAATATTATTTATTATTAATTTAAGCAGTTGTGTTTCCCCCCAATGGTCATTGTTAGTGACCCCGCATGGAAGGCAATTTGCAACAAGGCATATTTTGTCTGTTCAAATGTTAAACTTCATTTAACTCTCTATCTAGGGTCTATAACATCGATAGAGGGCCTCTTATCTCACCTAATTCATGGGTAAAGATAATTGTAGATCAAGAAATAACAAGATATAAGTATCAAAACTGGCAAGTGTTGTAATTCACCCGAGTTTACGGTACTACTTATAAATAAAATCCTCCTGCGCTGGCTACTCCTAGACTAAGCCAGCGGACCAAGGGCGAATCATGGGGAGTCATAGTCCCCTGGTTACGCCCTTGGTACAACCGGCTATTTGAGTGGGAAAAAAGGTTACAAATGAGAAATATTAATTTTCATTCGTTGGTATAAGAGCGAATATAGATCAGGCCTGTGGAGGAAGATCTAACAAAATGGTATTTATATTATCTTCTTACTTTTTATATTTTTACTGGATAACAGGTAAACCTTGTTGTACGCTTAGTTCAATAATAGGTTAACCATTATACCGAATAACCAGACTGCATTCAAGAAGCCAACACAAGGTTTACCGAAGATAAATACACAAGAAACAGAACATATTTTTCGCCGAAAATGTAAACCAAAATAATAACACAAATCACAAGAAAACACCATGTGTTTAGCGAAGTACCTGATTTGACAGGATGTCGCGGCAAGGTCTTTCTCACCGTATTTACAAATAATCTGAATAATGACACAGACATACCTGAAATAAAATTTTAAAAACACTACTATCAACAGTTGATTTACACCACTTCTTTCACAGATATCTTTTTTATTCACCGGACAGACACGAAATCAAATCGCTGAAATCGCAACGTCGGCCATTTTGCTTTTAATTCTGCTATTTTGCATTGCAAACGAAAACCACAGACAGACGAAAACGAGGTAATCAATCAATCTGCCAACTTTCAGAAACCAAATAAGTTAGTGTTATACGGGTTAAATAAAAACCGGTATGCTTTGTCACATGTTCAATTGAGTTAATCGATTCCCGTATCGATTACAAACGACTTACGGTGCCGAGACGTGGACACTCACGGCTGGACTAGTCCACCGGTTCAAAGTCGCTCAAAGAGCTATGGAAAGGGCTATGCTCGGAGTATCTCTGAAGGACCGCATCAGAAATGATGTAATCCGACAGAGAACCAGAGTCACCGACATAGCCCACTGAATTAGCAAACTGAAGTGGCAGTGGGCTGATCATATTAGCCGCAGAACTGACAGCCGTTGGAGCCGTAAAGTCCTTGAGTGGAGACCGCGACTCGGTAAGCGTAGTGTAGGACGCCCTGCGACTAGATGGGATGATGACATTCGAAGGCTGGCTGGTGTGGGCTGGATGAGAGTGACCGAAAATCGGGAGCAGTGGCGTGCATTAGGGGAGACCTATGTCCAGCAGTGGACGAGTGTGGGTTGCTGATGATCATCGATTACAAAACGATTAGGCGTTCTTTTCTAATCGAACGATGTAATAATTTCCATCATTTGCTCTAAAAATGAAGTCCCGCGGCAAAACATTGAACATTTTTTTTTAATTCCTTGTCTATATTTTATTGACAAGACAGAAATGGTGTTATCACAGGACTTCTTAGGTGGCGCGGACTCTAGTTAGAGATACTTTTAGGTACCACAGATTTATATCTCTGTTATTTAAGTACTTAGACAGTTTAGTTATTTACTATGACTCATAATCATGAATAATAGGTCTAGTGTAGAACACAGGATCCTGTGCTGCTATCGGTTTAGACACAGACTAGGTACCTAGTAGATACTAGTTCTAGGACATACAAATGGCAAGCGGAGCCTTGTTGGTCCGATCACTCTATTTTAATATGTGAAAGATTTCCGATGGTCAGAGGAATAATAAATTGGTTTACTTACTTACCTACTTATGTCCCCTGTTAAAGGGTTGCGAAGGTTAAACGGCAGACGCTTCATTGTGATTAAGTACCAGCATACCCAAATCCTGAATCAAGGTCTTAAGCGTACCAGCAGGGGCTCCAAAGGGACAGCTTTGGACGGATCCGGATATTATTCGCTAAATTTGGGGATACTTATTGTTACAATCACGGACCGTCATTATTCTATTATAATATGAGCCATTCAGTAGAAGAGGCTTCCAGGGAGACCCTGTCCTAAGTCCTCATACCAAGTCAAAGCTGGAGGTAAATATCACCTCCTAACAGACACATGACATTTTGGTAATAAAATGAATTCGACGATTTATTTATTAGGATATGCACCACAAGTGCGTGTTAGTGATAACATTCTCATGTGCACCCATTTATAATAGGAGATCCCAGATTGCTGTGAAACACAGTATTTGGTAATTGCCTGTTAGCATTTTTGCCGAACTATTAAATTTTAATACATTTTATAGCGTAGCTACTTTGGGAGTGGGTAGTGTTAGTACTGTGAGGGTTGGTTGGTAGGTAGCCAAAACACTTTATGGAGATATATCTTCGTATATTGTCTCAAATTAACACATGATAATAATTATTTATATCGGAGCAACAACTTCACATGGACGCGGTTGGTTAGCGAGAGAGTGAGGTAGGTGTGGGGGGAGAGGAACTCCCGTACCAATCAAACCAGTATTGCCCTGCGGGCGTTTACGGAACTAACATGGCAGAAAATAAGTGCTAGCGGTACCTAACCGGCAGCAAGGCATTGCGCTTAGGGCGCGATAGAGGGCGCTGTCTCGCTATATACTCCCCCTCCAGAGGATGAAAGCGTCCTCGCTCATTCGCTGGCCATACATTATCATTGTTACAAACATTTACAGAAACACTACTTTGGTTAGACACATTATGACATTCATTATTTGAATCCACATTAGAATTGTAATTTCTATTCGTTACATAAAGATTAGGCGAGTACATACATTCCTCCCTATCAGACACATTATTGCATTTATCATTTAAATTACGACGGGGACGGCCACGTTTCCGCACCGGAACTACAGGTTGAGGTAGGGTCGTATCGCGACCCAGGTAAGGTGTTAACTGTTTAATGTGATACTTCCCTAAGTACCTACTGGAGTCCTGTGCGGGTGCTATGATATAAGTTGTAGGGCTTACCTTTTTAGTAACCACGTATGGTCCATCTCTTTTTGGTACGAACTTCGATGTCAGGTCCTTTCCTTTGTTGCTAAGTACATGCGAATTCAATAATACCAAGTCACCTGCAACAAAACTTTGTCCTACGCGACGTGACTGATCACCATAGTCCTTTCTTTTATCCTGCTGACTTTCGACCTTCTCGCGAACTGCAGCTAGCGTATTGAGAAAACGTTTTAGGTATGGTGTTATCTGTGGAACGAAATTTTCTTTCTCCAAAACCAAACGAGGATCATTTCTTACTTCTAAAGGCGATCTCAGCTCTCTGGCAAACATCAAGTACGCTGGCGAAACTCCTGTAGTTTGACAGCGTGCAGAATTTAACGAAAAACGTATAGACGGTAAGTATATAGGCCAAGAATTATGTTTATTACCTACTAATTGTGATAACTGTACTTTTAAATCTCTATTCTTTCTTTCCGCAGGGTTCCCCTCAGGATGATACAGCGGTAACAATTCCTGCTTCACATCTAACACGAACATACACTGTTGCATTACAGCTGAAATAAATTGTACACCATTATCTGAAATAATGCGACGCGGTAGACCAAAACGTAGAAAATATTCCTCTATGAGTGTACGCGCGCACGCCTCAGCTGTCGCTTCTCGAAGCGGATATAACTCGACCCATCTAGTTGCGGTGTCCTCGACCAATAAAATCCATTTTTCATCCTTATCACCTGGAGGTAAGGGTCCGAATAAATCTATAGCAATAACCTCATTTCTCTGATTCAGGATCGGCGTCTGCAACAACCCTGGTGGCTTGTCGTTGGCAGCCTTGTAGCGCTGACACGATGTACACGTTCTGACATACTCGACAATGGCACGACGCATCCCTGGAAAATAAAACTTTTGAGCAACTCTTTGATATGTCCTCTCGATCCCTTGGTGACCTGCCAGAGGAGAGTCATGACATTCTTTTAATACTTCTTCTCTTTGATCCACAGGTATAACTAATTGCGGTTCTTCTGTATCCGCATCCGGATTATAGCGATAGAGCACTCCTTGCTCCATAATATAACCTCTTCCCGTCCAACGATGAACATCAATTTCCTCTTCACTTTCCAGATTCCTAATTATCTTAGCAAGTTCAGGGTCTGCAAGCTGACCTGATCTTAACTCGGAGGGTCTCTTCGCAGGTAAGTCAATCGTTACTGAACATATCCCACATGCATCTGCGGAGTTCTCATCGCAGTTGGGACGGCTCAGGGTATCTGCTATTATATTTACCTTCCCTGGTGTATACTCATAATGCAAATCAAATGCTTGTAATTTCAGTGCCCATCTTACCAATCTGCCTGATGGTGATTTTACAGTCATTAGCCACTTCAACGGCTGGTGGTCGGTACCTACGACAACCCTATGACCATCAATATAAGAACGAAAACGTTCCACAGCCCAGACTATGGCTAAGGCTTCCCTCTCTGTTGTTGAATAATTTCTTTCTGCTTGATTGAGCAATCGGCTCGCATATTCAATAGGCCTTTCATCATTACCTTCTCCTTGTAGAAGTACTGCACCCAGAGCGTAGTTACTGGCATCAGTTCTGAGCACAAACGGTTTGGTGTAGTCAGGTTGGATGAGGATGGGTGGTGACGTCAGCAACCTTTTTAGCTCCTCGAAGGCTTGATCTTGCTCTGTCTCCCATCTCCATGGCTCATGTTTCCTAGTCAACTTTGACAGTGGTTCTGAAATTTTAGAAAATCCAGGTATAAACTTCCTAAACCAAGAAGCAGTCTGTAAGAAGGTTCTTAGATGTTTAAGTGATGACGGCTTCTTCATATCTAATACAGCTTTCACTTTTTCTTCATCAGGTGATATACCATCTTTAGATATCACGTGACCTAAATATTTGACAGTGTCTCGTGCAAAAACACACTTATCCCGATTCACCCTTAATTTAAATTCGTGCAGTCTTTCAAATACAGCGTGCAAATCCTTTATGTGGCATTCCATATCAGCCGATATTATGCAAAGATCATCCAAAAAAGCTAAAATAGTAATATTCTGCAACTTCGGGCATGAGCAAAGACGATCAATTAAACGCTGAAATGTAGCTGGTCCATTCTTTAACCCAAATGGCATGCGTTTGAAGCGATAAGTGCCTGACGGTGTCGAGAAGGCAGTCTTATCTTTATCACGGTTAACGGCAACTTGCCAGTACCCAGATTTTAAGTCTAAAGTACTCATAACACAACCCTGTTTTGTCCTTTGTAACAGCTCATCAATCTTCGGCATTGGATAAGTATCTGTTTTAGTAATACTGTTCAACTTACGGTAATCGACGCAAAAACGAAAACTTCCATCACGTTTAGGCACTAATAGTGCTGGTGCTGACCATGCTGACTCACACTCCTCAATGATATCCTCAGCAAGCATCTTCTCTACCTCGCGCTGCATAACCTCTGCGCGCGCTGGTGTCATGCGGTACGGCGGAACAGCAACTGGCGCGTGTTCGCCGGTATCAATGAAATGCTCTGCATACTGCGTGGCTTCACCAGTCTCTCGGAACACATCACTGAAAGAGTTTATTAAATCATTAAGTGACATACTATCATTATCACAGTTTTTTGGTGTTGACTGTACCTCATTATAACCTTGTTCTAAATCCTCATAAAACAACCTGTACTTCCGGTGCTTCGTGTCCGAAAAGTACCATAATGATTTACCAAAATCAAAAACTAATTTGGCTTTGTTCAAAAAATCTATCCCTAATAAAGATTGATTGTTACAAGCATCTGGAAAAACAATAAATTCAGTTTCAATTATTTTATGTAACATTTTCACATTCACTGAGGTAACTAAAACCTCCATTTTCCTAGATAAACCATCTGCAAGCTTCACATCTCTAATTTGCTTATCAAAACATTGACCACTTTTTATTAAAAAATTATACATTGATTGGCTAGCTACACAGCCTTTAGCGGCTGAATCCACTAATGCAATACCTTTCCCACCTAATATTTCGATATTTAATATTGGTCTCTTATTACCATTAGTGTAACCCCTATTGTTACATACAGTTGACTCCCCCTGCATATTAACATTGGTGGTCTCACACGCATAAAACTTATTGTACTTATAACTACTACAATTTGGACATCTTGCTCTTATTATTCCTATTTCACCACAGCCATAACAATACAAATTTTTACTTTCCTTTTTGTCTGTTTTCAGGGATCCATGATGCGGCGGTGGCGGCAAATGCGGCGACCCACCCAGCGGCGGCGCACGCGACCTCGGCGGCGGCGGTCCATATGACTGCGACGTACGCGACTGTGGCGGCGGTGGCGGCAATGGCGGCAATGGGGGCAATGGCCCACCCGACGGCGGCACCCAGTGCGACGGACCTTGCGGCTGCGATACCCGCATCGGCGGTGGCGCGGCAGACTGTCCCGGCGGTGGCACTGCGGACGACCCACGAAACTGCGCGGAGAATGGCCCACGCGACGGTGCACCCGGCGACTGCAAGCGCTCCTGCATCGCATCTTCTATGCTTCGAGCCTTCCTTATAAGATCTTCAAAACATGACAATGTGTCCCTTTCTATTCTCTTTCTTATACGGACGTCTAACAACCCAAACGTCATATCCAATTGTACCTTCTGTGAGATGTCGTTCTCTGGTAATTTAGAAAATAAAGCGCGTACTTGTGCGACAAATAACTCTGTGTTTAACTTTCCTTGCTGCATACTATATAATTCTTTATATATTTGAAACGGTGCTCTTCGTTCCCCAAATGCGCTCCTCAGGCGATCTATTGCTTCGCTCCATGTTTTCGTATATTGTTTTATACCTTGCCACCAAGTTGCGGCGGAATGTGATAATAATAATGAAAGTCCTCTCAGTGCGTTTTCGTCGGAAACGTTGGCGGCAGTTTTAAAAATTTCGACTGCATCGATAAAATTCTCGACAGACTCGTTCTGCGAGCCACTAAACCTTGCACTACAAGTAATGAAATTAGCACCAACCGGGGCTGCGGCCCTGTCTGTCGGACAGCTCGTACTCCTCATAGTAAGCGACGGCTCCGTTTGTACCTGATGCATTACTGGTGTAGATGATCGTACTTCTTGTAATAGAATTTGACAAAATTCTGCTTGTGATTGCTGCAACTGTCCCATCAGTGCGGCGAAATGTTCCTGAGTCATTAAGATGGACGCGCCCGCGCTGCTTCCCGTGGCACCTTCGGTTGCTGTTTCAGTCGCGGCGTCTTCATTGACCAACTCCTCGGCGTTAATTTCGGCCGGAATACTAGTTTCATTGAGGTTTGCCTCCCTCGGCAACGAACTTCGGCTCCTGGTTCTTGGCATTTTCCTAATAATTCGGTTTTCCAAACCCAAAATGGCGGCAGACCTTCGCGTCCACACCACTCACTAACACACGTTGGGCGATCACTTATAGCGTAGCTACTTTGGGAGTGGGTAGTGTTAGTACTGTGAGGGTTGGTTGGTAGGTAGCCAAAACACTTTATGGAGATATATCTTCGTATATTGTCTCAAATTAACACATGATAATAATTATTTATATCGGAGCAACAACTTCACATGGACGCGGTTGGTTAGCGAGAGAGTGAGGTAGGTGTGGGGGGAGAGGAACTCCCGTACCAATCAAACCAGTATTGCCCTGCGGGCGTTTACGGAACTAACATGGCAGAAAATAAGTGCTAGCGGTACCTAACCGGCAGCAAGGCATTGCGCTTAGGGCGCGATAGAGGGCGCTGTCTCGCTATAATTTTAATTGATTATGTAAAGAAAATTGGAACACAATTTCGTTAAACATTTATATTTACACACATTATTTACATTACATTCTCATCAAAATTAAGTTTCGTGTAACTTTGTGCTGGTAATAAAATAGTCACTCGATTTATTTGGACCTTTGGTTAAGCTAAGCGGTATACCGAAGTGTCGTCAGGGGACAGGGTAGGCAGACGCGGCGGACGGCGCGGCGGCCGGCGCCTCCGCCGCGGCCGGCACTCGCAGTGCAGCGCGCACAGCCCGATGCCGGCGCAGCCCGAGAGGAACAGCGGCAGCGCCAGCGTGCGCGTCACCGTCGCCACCTGCTCCCCGCGCGACCACCGGGGCACCACCACGCTCGTGTCCGCGCGCGACCAGTAGCAAGGGTACTTCGCCCCCACGTACCCGTAGCTCGTCGTGAAGTTGTCGCAATCAACGGATGGAGGATACCCGCAGCCTTTGATGTTGACGAACAATACCGCAGGACGCCACTCGTCGGTATACGCTTTGTACTTGACGTGGAGCTGAGTGCACTTGTACGCGTCGCTGGTGCAGCCCTCGCGGCAGGAGGCCCAGGTGCAGTTGTCGAGGCCGAGGCGATCGTCGCGGCGCTCGGTGACGCATTCGGCCGGGACGGGGTCGAAGTCTGCGGCGAGGGCGCTGAGCGCTGGGTCGGCGTAGAGCGGGACGAGGAAGAGGAGGGCGGAGGCGCCGCCGCCGAGGAGGGCCGCGAGGGTGACGGTGATGTAGCGAGTGAGTTTGGCGCGGGTGTCGCCCCTGCGGCGCGAGGGGCGCACCACCAGGCGCTCGGAGCTTCCGCCTCGCATGTCGTCGTCACCCCATGGCGGCGCGCGCTCTGCGGGCTGCAGTGCGGCGGGCGCATGCGCGCGCCTGCGCGGCCCGCATTGACTAGTGGTGGGTGGCTGGTACTTGACTCAATGAAGTGGGGCTTTGTTTACTTCTGCATTCATTATTGAACACGTTGCTGATTGACCTATTTCTTCAACGGCCTTTCACAGACAGCTTAAGAATTGGGTAGAGTGGACAAACACTGACCTCATTAAAATTAGGACTAGTAGTTAGGTACTATACTTACATGGATTTAGGTGTAACGAACAAACGAAAAAAAAAACTTAACATTACTTTTTATTATAGTACTTAGGTACCTACGTACCTAAATACCCAAAAGATATGATAGGTGGTGGTGTATCTAAGGAGAGTTCTATCTATTTTAGTCAAAATTCACGAGTTACGATCACAATTACATTTTGGGGGGTCGGAGATGGAGAATGATATGGGGGGGATGGTGGGACCTCACTTGTCTCACTTGTGCCCGAGCGATCGGGTGCATGACCAATACCTTAACGTGGTTTCCAAGTAACGAAACCAAACGTTATGAAAAGTATGTCTAATTTATGTATCTTTAGCAACAAAATGAATCATTTTGTGTACAAATATTGTATGCTTGTATTATGCTTATTTCTTAAGAAATATCATTAGTTCTAATTTAACACGCACCAGATGAACCTTGTTACACCTAGGATCACGGCTCGGAACTTTAACCAGTAGTCTCAAGGTAAGGATATTTTACAAAAATAAGAGGCCAACCCTATACGGAAGGTAACTTTCTGTCCAAAATGGCGGAATGTCGATCATCTTTCCCTGGCCGATTTCGGCTACGGTGACTACTAAGGGCTCAGGTGTTTGGCCCTAATGATGTACCCGATTTTATGGGTAAATCTGCGAGAACAATTTGGACAGGTCAGGATATTGTTTTCATAGTGATAAACAATATTGGGAGGCGGTTTACTTTTACATAGATAAAATCTATGTAAAAGGAATGTCGATACTGCTTTAGCGTATTTATCTACTGTGCCAGAAGGGTCTCGGTACTCTCCCGACAGCTGCCAAGAGTCGTTGCGTTTAATCATAGTTTAGTTTAGTATGGGGTTGTATTAAACGTCGGCATACAATTTAATTTAACTCGTGAGATTATTACGAGTAGGTACTTACATAGTCGTGGATACTTTGCTCGTAAAGTAACTACTGCACGATGCACGAGTGCACTTTAGCGATGTAGATGACCCAGTGGCAATTAATCAATATCAGTTGGCACGTTTTAGGTTACCCCAGTGTAAGTAGCCATTGGCTTATCCAGCATGTGCGACACCCAGGGTGGATACTGGTCGGCGGTCGCCTACTGCCCCGCCCACCTCCAAAATGGGCTGTCAAAAAGATAAAGGTCATTGCCATTCTTTGAATATTCTACTGTGTTGAATGGACTATGGTGGACTATAATAACTGGTGTATTCGCTGTCTTGTTTTGTTTCGTCCCAGGTGTCGCTCCTACACCCAGTGGCGGACTAGTTTGAATGAAAATCAGGTTTTGATTTAAATTTTCTGCTTCTCCGTGCATGTCAGTGGTTTCAAACATTTATGCCACTATTTGAAAAAAATATCTATCTTACCGTGGTATGTACCTATGGGAAGCTTAGCCAGTTAACGTTTAACCAGGCAATGTATAATATCAATGTATCATCATATCACAAGACCACCAGATTTTGAACTTTGTAAAGTTGAGATAAGGTTGAAAACCACTGAAATAAAAGATTTCTAGTTGCCTGGTAGAGGGTTAACAAAAGTCAATGAACAATTCCATAGATTTTTGCTCTTACGTCATTCATGACAGATACAAAGTTAAAAATGTGAAATCAATTAAATTTCTATTTGTTTTCGCTCTTATGTCATGTCATAAATAAGGTTCAAAATCTGTTGGCAACTTTTTTCCCTTTGCTTTACACAGGGTTTTTTTTTTTTTTTTTTTTTTTTAATACTTTCCCTTCGATATTAAATTCGAAGTCTGTGTTTGCCATATTTTTATTTACTTTTTAAGTTGTTTTAAAAATTTCTAATTTCTTACCTTTTTTCCAAACTGTTTTTTCCAACAAAAGTCACTTTTACTAATTTTTTATTTATTTTAAGTTATTTTACTTCCAAGAATTACAATTTATCTACGTTATTGTTTCACATGTTTCCTTTTCCTTTTGAATTTATACAAATAAACGATTTTGAGTACACAGATTTATTTTTGAAAAAGCACGATGATTCAACATATTACAAAGACTAACACAGGGACAACTACAACGACTATACTACTACTAAACACTAGACATGTTACAGGACCACTACAAACGACCAGAACAACACAAAACGCTGGACACTTAATACGAGACATATCACACATATCACAACTTTTCACAACAACCAAAGACAACACAGGGACCGACACAAAGACTGACACGAGACTAACGAATAACTAAAGCTAAAAGACGCTGGACTTATACTGCGACATACACTTGACACTCCTTAAAAACTCCATACAATCTACAAGATTGCATGCTGTTTGTTGCCATCTGTTTCACTTTCCTGTCCTCCTTCCGTTTTTTACGATTGGAAAACCATTTTCTTCACGTACAAGCTCCTATTAATTTCCCATACAAATTTCAAGTCCCAATTTTTGGGGATGAAAATCTGAGAAACTATAGGAGCCCAGGGGTTGAAGTTTGGGGTGGAGATAGCCCCGGTGGGGGTCTCCAGACCGAAGCTTACTGAGTTGTAAATTTGGAAAAATTGGATTTTTGGGGAATTTTTGAAATTTCGACCAAGTGTACCAGGACGACTCGATAATAATTTCCACAAATTTTTCTAAGTGTCCGATATCTTAAAAAATTTGCCAAAAATCGGATTTTTGATATTTGTCCCACGGGTTAGCGGCAGTCCCTAGGGATAATTGTAAAGCCTTTTGGGCCAAAATTTCAGCGTCCTATCTCTTTTCTTTGTGATTGAAAAATCGGTGCTTTACACAGGGTTGAAACCTGGGGAGTGGAAATAAAATGTCCCAATCTATTAAATATTTCAAGGTTTATTATGCGTCTTTACATACATTTAGTGTACAAAATAATCAGTTTTACACTTCAGTCCCTCTTCTTTAGGATCTCCACATACTACCTAACCATCAGTCTTCAAACATTTCAATAGTCAACTTTAGGATTTTTTCTGTTTAATAATAATAAAATAAAACACTAAAATGTATACTCTGATTTTAAATTATGTGCAATAAACTGTTAATTTTCAATATCAAAATTCCCATACATTTTGCCTTCTTTTGACATTATGCATAATGCATGGAAACTTGACATCACATTTGTCAGTTTAGTCCATATTAATTAAAGTACGTATAATACATATAATGTTATTGAACAACGTTAAATAATGTTATATGTTTGTTTATTTTGAAACTATTACCAATTTAATCCGTGCCGTGCCGTGTGGTCCCCGGCAGAGTAGAATAGGCCACCCTCACTCTTACCGAGGTGTCGTAAAAGGCGACTAAGGTAAAGCTGCTGGCATGATCATCAGCACCCAGAGAAGGAAAACTCTGCATTTATACCAAAACCCTCGCCAACCCGTCTGCGTGGTGAGTATGGCAATTACCCCTCATGTGATTGAGGGAGGCCCGTGCCCCAGCAGTGGGGACTTAAATGGGCTGACGATGACGATGACCAATTTAATCAGGATATTCTCTAAATAAAAGTAATTATACGAAAAATTGCATAATAACGAGAATTACAACCACAGGGATGTTGAGTGGTCGTGTGACATTAGTAGATACGATATTTTTTTGCCGCCTGTGAAACTCGGAAGTATAATGCGTCAATAAAGTCGCGGCAACGATTGTATGTGGAACTATACAAGTAGACAAGCCATGTCATGTTAATAATACCATACCCTATGACGGTGTGGTGGTGACGGCTGTGGCGCCATCATTTATTATAACGACTTTTTGACAAATTATAGGAAGGATTTTGACATTGCTTTTGACATTTCTCTATATAAACTTTTTCCAATGTTTGACTTGTCGCACTGTATCTATTAAAATTGATCCTTAGGTCACAGGTTCAGTATTGATTGGTCAGAGTGGCCCTAGAGCGGTTGTTACACGCATTTCATACTATATTTATTATGGTAGGAAACCAAACATCATTTAATGGCGAGAATAATGTAATAGTAACAAAATAACTCACAATCAGCAAATTGCACACTTAAGGTGAAGGGTATACCCTACTAGCGTCGCCAATTAATTTTAATTGTTAGCTACCAAACCAGATCTATTTTAAACAAAAATAAAACGTACTATTTATTTAATACTCGTAGTTAACTATTTGGTCTGCTATTGCACTTGAATTTTGGATTACCGCCACAGCTTTTGGCGGTAATGGATCAATTTTATCTAGTACAAAAACATACCCAACATTTGTGCATGGTTATTAAATAAATAGTATAAGTGATTGCCGAGAGACTGGGGCCCCCAAATTGTTTCAAATAGATCTGGTTTACTAGCTAACAATTAAAACCAATTGGCGTCGCTAGTGTGCCTTACCCGTCGCCTTTAGTATAAAATTTTATCCATGTTGAAATATTTAAAGCGATATAGTGTTTATAATTAATTTATTGAGCATGTACTTTATACATTAATTAATAAAATATTTTCCAAGCCTCAATTCAATGTTGTATATCGTTGATTTAATGTGACACAGCGACGATACTAGCGCCGCCAACTGATTATGACGATTAAGATTTTTTTAGAAAATTAAGCAATAAATACATTAAGGATAGTGTTAACAACTTTTTTGAGATATTCTTATGTATATCTCAAAAAAGATATACTCAATAAATTTCTAACTGTAAATAAGATTAATCTTGATAATTATGGAGATTTTTGCTACTTGTAGGAAGAAATTATTACATAGGTACCCGCCTAAACGGTACGCAAAAAATTGTTCATCATTTACTTAAAATTTACTTAAGTACTTTAAGTAAATGATGAAAATAGTTGGTGGCGCTAGTCGATCGCGTTGTCGCCTGAAGTCATCAAGTCATTTATACCCGAGCGAGCATACCAATAGGTTTACCATACCCTATGAAG
>JADPWL010003120.1:0-40001 GCA_019059595.1 Marasmia exigua
GCAGGCTGGAACGCCATTTATTGATTCCGGTCCGAGTAGTGGCTCTCTGCCCCGGCCTTTGCTAGCACGTCAGCGACTTCGCTGCCTCTGATATTGCAGTGTCCCGGTACCCAAATCAGATTTACGATGTTGGCATTGCCAAGCTGGTTTAGGAGCAGGACACACTCGCTAGTGAGTTTGGAGTCAAGTCCACAGGATGTTAATGCTTTGAGGGCAGCTTGACTATCTGAGAAGATGAATATCTTCTTATTCTGGAGATTCATTTGTAGACTCTCTTGGACACAGCCTCACCTTTCCCCCGCAAATAGCCCTTTCCGCCTCTTCGTCGCACGTGCAGGTATGAGGTGTCCCGTGTCGCCCATTGATATTTGTCTCGTTGCGTACTAGATGCTTACATTATGTCTTACGCTAGCAGTGGTTACTACGCTAAATTGATAATTGGATCGGGAAAATGATTTCATTGAGTTGACCTACATATTTTTATGCAGAAATGGCTCCTATTAACGATACTTAATGCCCAAAATAATTTTGGATAGTGATTAAAAAATCAAAACCTGTATAGCAAAATAAACAAAGTACTGGATATTTACTATAAAACCCAAAAAGAATTTAAATATACTGACAGAATGGCTAACAACGTTAAAGTATGAAGAAGTTGAAAAGTTACTAAAATAAGCGAACATAACACACGCACACACACACACTATGCTTTTGTTTTTATATTAACAAAATGAAATGTCTTTAGATTGTTATTTTTCAAGTACCTAAACATAGATGATGATATGATGTTAAAAAACCGAAGGGCGGAGGCTCCTGGCACAGGCACACTATATGCTTAAAAGGAGTCTCTAACCATAATTATGTAAAAATATCTATGTTTATGTAATAAAGCATTTTTTTTTACTTATTATCTTCCAGTTCAAATGGTGATCGATTTAAATTGTTTCAAGGTTTTCAATCTTGAGTTTTTAGTTTGTACCCATCGTTCTATTCGAACATACAGAATCGTCAAAGAATTCCTGATACTGCTAACTGAGGTTTGGTCGGCCAGTTAAGTTTATCGGTCCGTTAGTGCTGTTCTAATTAATACATAGATATGGCGCGAAACGTAGGCGCGAAATTATCAAATATAATATCCGTTAACCGATTACAGCTACGGCGGTCAATCTCAGCGATCACCTGCGCAGGATATACTATGTGCTCAAGTGCGTGCGCAAACACAAGTGGACTCCCTATTTCTTTACCCTCATATTCCGATGGGACACTGCTCTGACACGACGGGAGAGAATTTGGGCGCAGGAACAACTACTTAACGTGCTTTCTGAGGCACGGGGGTACAAGACCGCCAATTTCCAGACTCCTCGCTGTCACTAAGAATTTAGTACCGAAAACTTAGGTACAATTTTTGGCCCGGCCTGGGGATCGAACCCGGGATCTCTTGCGCAGCCGTCGCTTTAAAGTGCGGCCCACCAACCACTGCGCAACCGAGGCAGTCGAATATCAATATACTACGTCGACGAATAAAGGATATTTAGACTTTTGGCCGATTGGCTAAAAACCACGGTGCATAGACTGACGTGCCCAATTTATCGACAAACAATGACTCTAAACATTTTCGGAACAAAAGCGAGGACTAAAGGAAGACCAACTTTCATTGGTATTTAATGATAGAACATTTTATTGCCCTGACTTAGCAGTTTGAAACTGTAAATCGGTATCACAAAATGAATTGACACAAAAGACCTGCTATTGGAATTGATACTCGTAATATCCTCCAACTGCAACACGCATTTTATATTATAGTGATCAAGTGTGAGCGCAAACACAAGTGCATTCGCATTCTCTATTCGCTTACCCACATATTCCGATGGGACACAATCGGGCGTAGGACCAATGGTTTAAAATTATCGAAGAGTTCATTGATCTACGCGCTAGACATAATCGTATCGTGTCACTGCCGCACAAATTTCCGTCTTCTCGTCTGCCACCTACCACATAAAGAAATAGTCTGTCTCACGTCGAACCACTCCCAGATCACTGTACGTGCGCATGTATGTGTGCTATAGCACGCGATGTAGCTAGATGGCTTTCAGCGTCTACTTCATCTTTCATTCAGTTCGTCTAATTTTGTTCACCCGATTGATTTGGACCCGATCCACAGTTTTGGACGCAAGCAGGAATTATATGCTAAGATGAGGAGGATTAACATCTGACTTACTGCGTTCAAATTTAAGTTAAAATGCGTTTCTGTGGCTGAAACCAAACGCATTTTTTTTATGCTAGAGGCGGACAAATAAAATTACAAGACGATGGCTGGAGGATACGCACAAATGTCGAAATAGAGAAGATTGTAGACACGCCTAACATCACCGGCGAGACCAAGGCGCATCATCTTCGCTGGCTTGGTCACCTCGAGAGACTGGACGAGCATCGTCTCGTGAAGAAAGCATACCAGAGCCGACCGATGGGCCGACGCCCGGTAGGCCGGCTTAGGTATCGCTGGTAGGACGTCGTCGAGAATGATCTGCGAGAACTTCAGGCCGGTGACTGGCGACAAGTAGTGCAGGATCGATCAAAGTGGCGTTCTCTTGTTTCGGAGGCCAAGACTCGCTTCGGGTCGCTGAGCCAGTGGAGTAAGTAAATAAGTAAGTAAGAGGTGGACAAACGAGCAAGCGGGTCACCTGATAGAAAGTAATCAACACCGCCCATGTACATCTGCGAAATCAGAGAGATCAGCTAAAGTGTTGCCGGCTTTTTTAGAAAAATGTACACTCTTCTGTTGAAGGTCCCTAAGTCGTAGCCGTCGGGACATACTCCCGCAGCCAAACCGTTCCACAGAACTGAGGTATGTGGTAGAAAGTTCCGCAAGAAACGCAAGACCGCCATCCATCGAGATGATGGGGATGGAATGACAATCGCTTGCATGTGGTTCGATGTAAGACTTCAGAAAAAGATCTCAGAATAAAGAGTGCACGTGTTTACGCAAAAACTTGTGCATAAATGTCCCAATGATATTGGCTTCTGTAGCTATTAGTATTGGTGGATATTAAGGAGGTTCAAGTTAGAACAATTAGAAACTTGCCTGACATCGAATTCCACAGCATGAAACGAAGGCATTCGTTAATTAAGAAATTTAGCTCTTCGACACAGAAAGTGAGCTTATTCAGATCAAATATTGATTTATTATATATCTTGGCGACTTTAATGGCAGGAATATCTACAAAGGAATCATTGAATTAAGAATGATTGATTTCTATAATTTATAACTTTTATCGACGCGTACTTATGTTTTGGCATTCGATTTTGTATACAAAAGAAATTTAATAGGATTATAATATTGTGTAAATTCTTGAGGTATATTTTCTTTTTCAATGAAAACAATAAGAAAAGTAAAATTATATATTATGTAGGTAGGTATGCTCTGCAGACAGTTATATTTTTCTGGCAGTTTGTAAATTGTAACAAAAATATTTTTTTTAAGTGATAGGACACCAATGGAGTCACAAATGCGCTGCCAACCTTTCAACCCCCCCTTCCCCCGAAAAGCATCTTACTTTGTTCTAGATCGATTATGATCGAAGCCGTTATCCTGAACCGAGGTAAGGCAGATTTTAACAGTGGGAGAGCCACGCTTCGGCATGAATGGGCCGGCTCGACCGGAGTAATACCACGTCCTCACAGAAAACCGGCGTGAAGCAGTGCATGCGCTGTGTTTCGCTGCGTGAGTGAGGGTACCGGAGGTCAAATCCAGGGGCAGGGGGGGTTAAAAGGTAAGCAGCGCACTTGTGACACCACTGGTGTTGCAGGTGTCCATGGGCGGCGGTAATCGCTTATCATCAGGTGATCCGTCGGCTCGTCTGCCACCTATATCATAAAAAAAAGGCTTAACGCGAAAATTCAACTTAACTCATACGTTATTTTATTAATGGAAGAAATACAAAAAGCACCTTACATTGCTGTAGATCGATTACAACCATATCCGAATTTCCGACCCGCGGTAAGGCTTTTCGCCAAAAATTCAACTTTCCGGATACGATGTTTTATATCGTTTTTCTGAGTCGCCCAGTCGAAATACATACGAAAAGCATCTTACTTTGCTGTAGATCGATTACAACCATATCCGAATTTCCGACCCGCGGTAAGGCTTTTCGCCAAAAATTCAACTTTCCGGATACGATGTTTTATATCGTTTTTCTGAGTCGCCCAGTCGAAATACATACGAAAAGCATCTTACTTTGCTGTAGATCGATTATGACCACAGCCGATATCCCGACCGAGGTAGAGCTGTAAGCCGAATATTCGACTTTACGGATACGATGTTTTATATCGTTTTTCTGAGTCGCCCAGTCGAAATACATACGAAAAGCATCTTACTTTGCTGTAGATCGATTATGACCACAGCCGATATCCCGACCGAGGTAGAGCTGTAAGCCGAATATTCGACTTTACGGATACGATGTTTTATATCGTTTTTCTGAGTCGCCCAGTCGAAATACATACGAAAAGCATCTTACTTTGCTGTAGATCGATTATGACCACAGCCGATATCCCGACCGAGGTAGAGCTGTAAGCCGAATATTCGACTTTACGGATACGATGTTTTATATCGTTTTTCTGAGTCGCCCAGTCGAAATACATACGAAAAGCATCTTACTTTGCTGTAGATCGATTATGACCACAGCCGATATCCCGACCCGGACGTAGAGCTGTAAGCCGAATATTCGACTTTACGGATACGATGTTTTATATCGTTTTTCTGAGTCGCCCAGTCGAAATACATACGAAAAGCATCTTACTTTGCTGTAGATCGATTATGACCACAGCCGATATCCCGACCGAGGTAGAGCTGTAAGCCGAATATTCGACTTTACGGATACGATGTTTTATATCGTTTTTCTGAGTCGCCCAGTCGAAATACATACGAAAAGCATCTTACTTTGCTGTAGATCGATTACAACCATATCCGAATTTCCGACCCGCGGTAAGGCTTTTCGCCAAAAATTCAACTTTCCGGATACGATGTTTTATATCGTTTTTCTGAGTCGCCCAGTCGAAATACATACGAAAAGCATCTTACTTTGCTGTAGATCGATTACAACCATATCCGAATTTCCGACCCGCGGTAAGGCTTTTCGCCAAAAATTCAACTTGACAGATACGATGTTTTATATCGTTTTTCTGAGTCGCCCAGTCGAAATACATACGAAAAGCATCTTACTTTGCTGTAGATCGATTACAACCATATCCGAATTTCCGACCCGCGGTAAGGCTTTTCGCCAAAAATTCAACTTGACAGATACGATGTTTTATATCGTTTTTCTGAGTCGCCCAGTCGAAATACATACGAAAAGCATCTTACTTTGCTGTAGATCGATTACAACCATATCCGAATTTCCGACCCGCGGTAAGGCTTTTCGCCAAAAATTCAACTTTCCGGATACGATGTTTTATATCGTTTTTCTGAGTCGCCCAATCGAGACACATATGAAAAGCATCTTGATTTGTATCTTGATTTGCTGTAGATTGATTATGACCATATCCGATATCCCGACCCGAGGTAGGGCGATATGCCAAAAATTCAACTTGACAGATACGATGTTTTATATCGTTTTTCTGAGTCGCGCAGTCAAAACACATACGAAAAGCATCTTACTTTGCTGTAGATCGATTATGACCACAGCCGATATCCCGACCCGACGTAGAGCTGTAAGCCGAATATTCGACTTTACGGATACGATGTTTTATATCGTTTTTCTGAGTCGCCTAGTTGAAACACGCACGAAAAGCATATCCGACATCTATACTTCCCCTTGGAAATATTCATTGCTATGCTATACGAGAACACGGTTCATGGGCGATATCTCGGTCGGCGTAACACCGATAGGGCAGTAATCGCCGAGAAGCGAGAGCACATTGTCGCTGAGCTCGACAGAGTTATGGACCTCATTAGTAACTGGGGCCGCAGAAACTTGGTCGAGTTCAATGCCAAGAAAACTCATGTGTGTGCCTTCCTGGCTAAGTCATCCCCATTCCTACCCCTCCCTTCTCTCCAGAGCACTTCCTCAGTCTACGTACTAGTTAAAGAATGCTGGGCAAGTTCGCTGCTATCTTATCCTAAGCTAGTAAGTCAAGAGCCTCATCTCGATGGCATCTAAAAAAATTGGGATCCTGAACAGAGTCCCCAGGTTCTTCACGCCGGGCCTTCTTCAACTATGTCTTTTATACAAGACTCAAGTCTGGGCATGTGTGGAGTACTGCTCGCACCTCTGGGATGGTTCCACTAAATGCCTTATGGATGCTCTCCATAGATTGCAGCGACGAGCTGTACGTATTATAGGTGACGAACAGGTCACCTTTTAACCTCTTCAACTACGTAGAGACATCAGGTCGCTTAGTGTCTTTTATTTTACCGTCTATATCACGGTGAATGATACGAAGAGCTATTCTCTCTCATCCCACCTTCCCTTTTTCGTCACAGAACTACACGCGCCGGACAACGCTGTCATCGCTTCATAGTGGAAAACATTCCATCACGGACAATAAATTTGGCAGTTCGTTTCTGCCGCTCCATCAAGAAATGGAACTCGTATTTCCTCCTTCCTACAATTCAACGAAGCATCTCTCGGTGTCAGTAACCTCCGTTGGAACTGCCCAACGGAGGTGATGCCTAGAAATCGCATCCGTTGTAACTGCAACGTGTGCTCTCCTTTTGCCTACCATCAGGCTGAGGCAAGCCAATAAACTGTGTCACTATAATAAAAGAGTAATAGCGAGCAGACGAGCTAACGGATCATCTGATGGTAAGCGATTGCCGTCGATCATAAACACCACAACACTAGTGGATTTATATCCGCTGCCGCCCTTTTAAAAAGGAATACTCTCTTTATTTACCAACAACCTAATATGGCATCACGTTCTTTCTAAGAAATTGTGTTTAGGCTTCAACATCAGCAAATAAAATAATCGCCGAGCTGGGACATAAAAGGTTTTATCGGTAACGATTCTCATATCCTATTTATTTAGGCTTTTTTATAGTAAGGAAGAAAGATTTCTCTAGTAAAGGGTTAAGATCCCTGTAGGTTTTTATAGACGCATTTGTAACTCTTTTTGTAGGAACAAAAAACTTTTTGAAAGGTTTAAAGGGGGGTTCCGTAGCCAAATGGCAAAAAACAGAAGCCTTATAGATTCGTCTTATCTGTCCGTCTGTGTCCAACCGTATGTCACAGCCACTTTTCTCCGAAACTATAAGAACTATCCTATTGAAACTTGGTAAATAGATGTATTTTGTTAACCGCATTACCATTTTATACATAAAAATTGGAAAAAATAAAAAAATTGGGGGGTCTCCTTACTTGAAACTGAAACTCAATTTTTTTTTATCAAACCTATACGTGTGGGGTATTTATGGATAGGTCTTTAAAAATGATGTTGAGGTTTTTAGCATCATTTTTTTCTAAACACAATACTTTACGCAAGAGACGCTCCAAAAGTTTTAAATGGTGTGTGTCCCCTGCCTCTAACTTCTATAATAAATGAATTATAAAACTAAAAAAAATATATGATATACATAATCATGAAAATTGGTTTAAACTAGATATAGTGAGTAGTTTTTTTTATAACGTTATAAACCATAAACCGCAATTTACCTTCCATACATCTAACTTGCTGCCACGGAACCCTTCATGGGCGAGTCCGACTCGCACTTGGCCGGTTTTTTGTAATAAAGACAAAGATCACACTCACAATTACAAAATAAGGCATATAGACGGAAAACCTTGGAACACAATTTTTAACTTCGTAACTTTGTTTGGACTCATTAAGAAGTAAACATAAGTCCCTGCACCTACCCCTTTAAACCTCTGTTCTCCGCATTCGCAAAAAAAGAAACAGCTGTTCCATACAAAGTAGTATACAAGTAAACAGGGTATATAACAGCTGATTTTTTTTTCGCTTATATTATTAATCTAATATGGTAAATGGACATTATTCACGATACCTATTGCGAGGTTTTCGGGATGTAAACGATACAAAATATGGTAAACGGTAAAATGATATCCGGTACAGATACCGGATATCATTTTAACAATTTCGAAGCTGCGGCCTCTCGGAAAACACTTACCTGTATTATTTATTTAATACTTATACTTAACTTTTGGGTCTGCTTTTTTACTCGAAATTTGAATTACTTCCAAAAATGGCCACTTATGGCGTTAATATACATTTAGAGTGCAAAAACCGATCAAAAAGTAGTACATAATTATTAAATAAATAGTTTTGCTTAGAGACTCCCGCTAAGAAATTGTTTAAAATAGATCCGATTTAGTAGCTAACAATTAAAATAGATTTGTTTATATATGGCTACCCGTCGCCTTAATAGCTAAAATTTGTGAAACATAATGAACTTATCATGCAATAGCTAAGTCATTACAACACACTTATTCTTTAATAGGCCATAAGTCAACGAAAATAACATTGGTTTTCGCTCTTATGTCATGATAGATTAGGTTCAAAATTAGTTGAGAACTATTTTGTCAATATCCGATCTGAAAACTATAGTATATCCATACTAATACATATTAGGCAAAGGTGTGTGTCTGACTGTTTGTCCGTCTTTCAAAGTAAAACGGAGCGACGGATTGTCATGGTTTTTTTAGTGGAGATATAGTTGAAAAGACAGAGCGTTATATAGGTTATCTTTGTCTCTTTTTAACGCGAGCAAAGCCATGGGCAGAAGCTAGTCTAACTTTTGGTTTCTTTTTTTAGAAGATTATGACATGGGTGTGTATTAAGTTCGTTTCTGCACGAGTGAATTGTAACGACCTGAACTCATTCCGGAACAAGTCGTCGGTCCACGAGTGAACTGAAATGATCTAAACTCATTGCAGAACGGGCCATCGGTCCACGAGTGAACTGTAACGCCATGAACTCATTCCAGAACGAGTCGTCGGTCCACGAGTGAACTGTAATGACTTGAACTCATTCAGGAACGAGTCGTTGGTCCACGAGTGAACTGTAACGACCTGAACTCATTCCGGTATGAATCGTCGGTCCACGAGTGAACTGTAACGACCTTATCTCATTCCGGAACGAGTCGTTGGTCCACAAGTGAAATGTGCCGCCCTGAACTCATTCCGGAACGTGTTGTGGGTCCACAAGTGAACTGTAACGACCTGAACTCATTCTGGAACCAGTCGTCGTTCTGCTCGTCTGCTATTCAAAACTTATAATGTACTGCATGAATTTTAATAATAATTTTCAATAAACCTCGACTGTTTATTTATTTACATATTTACATAAAAGTTATTTACATTTGCATATTCACAAATTTACCCTCCACCAACAGATGGCGCCAATCTGACTGTTCCATACAAAAACGAATTTCTCATACGATCCTACATTGCGATGCAACATTTTTGTACAGACTTGAGATATATACGACAAACCAAATTAGCAAAGTTACATCTTCCGTACGTCCTCGAAAACGTTACCTCTTTATAAATGGTATGGAGTTGTTACACTTTGATAAGAATTTGGAATTTCAAAGTTAAAAATATATTAGGTATAAGTGAATGTGGGTGGGCTACCTCGAAGAAATGGCCCTAATTACATGTGTGTTTCTCAGTCGCTTACAGACTTGTTGATCTGTGCATGCCGTGGCAGCCGCCTTTAAGTAAGGCAACACTTATACATACAATAAAAATAATATTAGGTATCCAAATTAGGTATATGCTTTGTTGGTTGTCGTTGTGAAACAAATGAGGTTGGAGGATGACGGAGAGAAGTGACGAAATAAAGAAGGAGGCCCTATACTCAGCAGTGAGTGGCTGATATGATGAGGATGATTTTTTTATGTGATAGGTGGCAGACGAGCAGACGGATCACCTGATGGTAAGCGATTGCCGCCGCCCATGGACACCCGCGACATCAGTGGAGTCACAAGTGATAGAGCCATCTACCAAACCTAACATTGTCCAAAATTAGGTATAAATGCTACTTCTTTGTTGGCGTGATAGTAATAGCATTTCACATCATGACATAATATACATTAATCTGACTTCGAGATAGGTTAGCTCAAGCACCCCTGCTACGGAATTACGGATGTCAGTATCAATAGTAGAATTACAATTATATACATTTAATACTTTTCTCTTGTATATAGATACTTATAATACTTACATTAAATTTTTACGACAGTCTTCGGTTGGGACTCGAACCCACGATCTTTTGCTAACCAGGCAACTGCTTTACCGACTAAGCTACCGGAGACCTATGGCCTAGACGACGGTATGTCGACGAATTTTGTAAGTGCTTTTTACTTCACCCTGAGCCGACGATAGTTTGATCAATATACATACAATAAAATATTTCCACTCCATGTTTGTAGATTCATACAAATATTGATGATAATACACACAGGGTGTATCTGTGAACATTTACATTTCTTTAACCACGTGTTTTACTAACCATTATGAACAACATTTGTTTTATCACTTTAGGAAATGCGCATGAAAAAATAATAACTTGTCATAATATGAAATACCAAGTCACGTGACAGACTTTATATTATAAAGTCTGTCACGTGACTTGGTATGAATTATTATTTTATTTTGTATGGGGAATCGAAAAAAAAATCGATGAATTTCGAAAAGTCGTAGAACAAATGTTGTTCAGAATGGTTGGTAGAACATCTGGTCAAAGGGATGTAAAGGTTCACAGATACAGATGAAGTTAGTTGGTGACGCAGAATCAGTGGAAGGTAAATCCCAAAGCCTCGCTCACCGACGTAGAGTGGCCTGTCTCATCATCATCATCATCATCAGCCGATTTAAGTCCCCACTGCTGGGGCACGGGCCTCCCTCAGTCACATGAGGGGTAATTGCCATACTCACCACGCTTGGCAGACGGGTTGGCGAGGGTTTAGATTTAAATGCAGAGTTTTCCTTCTCTGGGTGCTGATGATCATGCCAGCAGCTTTACCTTAGTCGCCTTTTACGACACCTCGGTAAGAGTGAGGGTGGCCTATTCTCCTCTGCCGGGGACCACACGGAGTGGCCTGTCTATCGGTTTTTATTAGGATACATTTTGGAGAGTGTTCGAATGAGCTTCACGACCTGATACCACCTTCCCCTTTCTATCACCGAAAATTGTGAAGGATGACAGGAATCCACCCTTACACTGTGGATGTTCCACCAGCTCGTACTAAGTGTTTCGTTTCTTCTTTCTTGGTACGAACTGCTAAAGAATGGAACGACTTGCCGGCTTCTGTATTCCCAGAGAGCTACAATATGGGTGTCTTTAAGTCGAGAGTGAATAGGGTTCTTCTGGGTAAGCATGCTACATCTTAGACCTTATTGCCACTTTCCTTCTGGTGAGATGACGTCAAATGCAAACCTATTTAATATATAAAAAAGAGAAAAAGAAGATACACCCTGTATAAAACACCTAGACTAATACAAACAGACATGTTCATGCTGTACGGAGATCGAACCCGCAACCTTTAGCCCATTAGCAGCGTTTACTAGCACACTTCCAAACAGGTCATCTTACAAATTATATTTTGTTAATTTTAACTAAAATAAAAATATAAGCATAGCAAAACCACAGGTAAGTACCTTCGGGTTCCTGGTAGACTACGACCGAACACTAAAAAAGAAAAAAAACCCAAAAAGAAACATTTCAAAACATTCTATTACATGCAAAAGCTCTAAAGACAGACTTGAAAGAACCCGTTTTACGATGTGCAGTCATTTAGGTCAGCAGTCGCCGAGGAAAAGAGAACTTCAGCGGAAATAATCAGCATTCATTCATTCACTTTCGACATGCGCATAGATGTCACTGAACTAAAAATAGTGACTGACCCATAGACTTAGGGCCTAGTTCACGCTTTAACCATGCAAGCACCAATAGCAAGCACGGTTAAAGTGTGAATACCGTTGTTTTAAAATTATTGAACTCAGCCCTTAGGGTGGACTGACCCCATGATGGTGCATTTTTTAGTGATCCTACCTCATTTATTAAACAAATTTGGTGTTTATTTTGTGCTGTGAAGTGCTGCGTGTGAAGTGATCCTGTTAATAAGAATCGTTGGTTTTGTATCGTTTTAACACTGCTATTGTGTGTCGAGTGAGTTCTCACGGACAACTTGCTTGGACCTAATAGAGTCTTAAAACCCGTGATTGAGTTTAGAGTGTTATGGGCAGAATAAAACGTAAAACACGGGCGTTTTACTGAGTGACTGGGACTGAGTGACTTCGACTGTTAGCCACGGCCTCACAGAAAATCGGCGTGAAGCAGTACTTTGCTGTGTTTCGCTGCGTGAGTTAGGGTACCGGAGGCCCAATCCGGGGGAAAGGGGCTTAAAGGTTGGCAGCGCACTTTTTATATGATATAGGTTGCAGACGAGCCGACGGATAGTAAGCGATTACCGCCGCCCATGGACACCTGCAACACCAGTGGTGTCACAAGTGCGCCTTTTATCCCCCCTTCTCCTGGATTGGGCCTCTGGTACCCTCACTCACAGCGAAACACAGCACCTGCACTGTTTCACTCTGGTTTTCTGTGAGGACGTGGTATTACCCCGGTCGAGCCGGCCCATTCAAGCCGAAGCGTGGCTCTCCCACTGTTATGACTGTTGTGACTCTACTGGTATCGCGGGTGTCAATGGGCGGCGGCAATCGCTTACCATCAGGCGATCCGTCTGCTCGTCTGCCACCAATCACATAAAAAAAAGCTGAAGCACTTCGGGACCTAATCGACGTTCAGCGCCATCTATTGATAGAGTTTGGAAGTAAATGTCGACGATGATAAACCATCAGAATTACAAAATATGGCGACTGACATCTGACCTTCGCAACCCTTTATCATTTTCGTTTTTATTTTTTAGTTGATAGTTCGCAGACGAGCAGACGGGTCACCGGTAAGCGATTGTTGCCTAGTGGAGTCACAAGTCGGCTTATTACTGATATTATTTTGCTCGGAGTCTCCCTGCGTGATCGTATCAGAAATTATGAGGAGGAGAACTAAGGTCACAGACGTAGCCCAAAGGATTGCATGCCTCAAGTGGCAATGGGCAGGGCACATAGCGAGGAGAACAGACGGCCGTTGGGGCGGAAAGGTCCTCGAGTGGAGGCCACGTATAAGTCGCAGCCATGGCAGGCCTCCTACAAGGTGGTCCGACGATCTGGTGAAGATCGCGGGAATCCATTGGATGCGGGAGGCACAGGACCGATCTGTGTGGAGAACATTGGGGGAGGCCTATGTCCAGCAGTGGACGTCCATTGGCTGAAATGATGATGATAATGATACCTTCGTGTGGGGTATCTATGCATAGGTCTTCAAATGTGATATCGAGATTTCTAATAAAAAATATTCTAAGCTCAATAGTTTGCCCGAAAAACACTTTCAAAGTCGTATATTGTGTGTCACCCTCGCTGTAACTTCTCGAATAAGAAAACGATAATTGTAAGATGGTGTTGGATGTGATGATTGAAAGGCGTGAAATAAATTCGTAGGCACGGTTTGATAACGAGAAATATATCTCGTTATCAAACCGTGCCTACATAGTAAAGTGTTGCATAGTGTGTAAAATTTATTTGTGAACAAAACTGGCTGCGCCGCGCCAGCAAATTATCTTTTATTTTTAATTAGATTAATTATCTTATTTTAAGTGAACTGTAAGTTCTTTTGGGAAATAAATGTCTTTAAACCTAAAAATAGCCCCATTTGGGGAGAAGTGACATTGAGATGGGACACAGACACAGACTTTGTAGGGAGTGAAGAAACGCACCGGGAAAAGAGCCCTTAGCAAGTACCTGGTGAGCGTCTCCCAAGATTCGGTCCGTATGCCGAGACGGTAGGAAGGACCATGGGCTGGTGGAGAGACTGTGTCTTAAACCTAAAAATAATAGAAAAAAACAATACGGACAAAACAAAAGACACAATGAAAGGTAGAAAGTAGACAATAACGGGCAGAGTTACAACGCGAGCGTCACAGCCATAGGCGGAATGCTGACCGAGCGTCCGCTGTTAGGCGTCGGCTAGTGTTGGCGCGGAATATTAACGGAAGGCATGCATGAGTTTGAAAAAAACCATAGAGCGTGAAAAAACTGCGAGCACGTTCGCTCGCGGCTTCGTGTGTCAATGTCAATTGCGCTACATAAGTAATGTAATTAAAAATATATATATGATGCACATAACTTCCACCGAAAATGGTTTAAACGAGATCTATTACATAACTATTTTTTTAATTCGTCATTAATCATAACAGCAACTTATATTTCAATCATCTACTCAAATACAACAAAAACATATTGCCGCTACGGAACCCTTCATAAGCGTAACACTGATCTTAAACCTACTCTACATACACAACCAATAATTTAACAAAATATTGTTCGCTTCTTATTTCCATCCAATAAATGTTTCGTCGATACCAATTAAGTCAGATTCACTCTGCAACAGAGATAAAGTAAGACTATTTCCATCAAATATTTTTTTTTGTCGATATCAATTAGGACTATAATTAAATTATAGGGCAATGCATTGAATATAGATTAAAAAAAATAATAATATCATTATTTATAACTCCCGACGCAAAAACGATGGGGTGTTATAAGTCAATCAATCAATCAATCAAATAATTCTTTATTTGCATAGGCTTGTATACAGCACTTACAAATCGTCATACATTTTAATGACTTAAAACTATTTATAAGTACTTATGTATAACTTACATGTTAATACATATATATGTTGATACATAAAATATACTAAAGAAATAAATAAACATAATGCGATTCTACCACCGGCTCGGAAACTCGCCAGTTACTCTTTTTAATCGTCAAACTTTCATACAATGTTGTGTCATCATCATACAAAGCCATACAGTTTAATTGTTACACAAAATAAAATAAAGGAAATAATAATAAAATTAATATTATGAGGTAAACCGAAGCAGACCAGTCCCCAAAGGTGGCACCTGTTCACAAGTATGACGTACGTGTCAGCCATCATTTCACTCAACCATATTAGAGGGAATGTATGACCCGCCACATAGCGCCACCACCTCAGTGACATTTGAGTGAGCATGACTAGTTAGGTTCCCCTCATATGTCACAAAGAGTAGTAGTTACTTAATCCAGACTAATAAACTGCAGGACGAGGTGTACATTAGTAGGTGGTTAGCATCTTGTCAATTATTGAATAATCAATATAAATCAATTTTTATACAGTCAAAATCAAAAATGTCTTTATTCAATAAAGAACATTTATGAATGTCAAATATTATGTAATCTACCGCTGATTCGGAACGTCAATTTCTACCGAGAAGAATCAGCAAGAAACTCAGTAGTTACTCTTTCCAAATAATATGATAATAACAATTTTCATTCTTATACAAATTATGATTACAGTGACAGTATGATATACAATGCTATCGCAGTAATGATTAATCAATATCGTTTAGATAAATCGTCAATGAAAAATTATGAACTGAATTATACATTAGAGGACAGGCGAAGAAATCAACATGTCCAGGAATCCTTATCATTCAAATAATCCTCTACTTTATAGTAGCCTTTCTGCATTAGGCAGTTTTTTACATGCAACTTAAACTTATGTACCGGTAAATCAATAATATTTTGAGGTAACTTATTAAACATTCTAATGCTCAATCCTACAAATGAACTTCCAATTTTATGAAGTCTTAGATTTGGGACAGCAAGCCTATGTTTATTTCGCGTGTTAAAGCTATGAAAATCTGATTTTTGCGAGTAAAGGTGCAAGTTCTTGCGTACAAACATAATACAATCAAAAATGTATTGAGATGATACGGTTAAAATATTGATTTCCTTGAATACTTCTCTGAGTGAGTCACGTGATCTAAGACCGTAGATGGCACGGATGGCCCTCTTCTGCAAAATGAAGATGGCTTGTAAGTCAGCACCGGATCCCCACAGTAGTAGACCATATGACATCAGAATATGAAAATAGCTAAAATAAACCAGTCTCGCTGTCCCGATATCAGTCAGATTCCTTATCTTTCTAACTGCATATGCAGCTGAACTAAGTCTTCCTGCCAAGACAGCAATATGAGGGCTCCATTGCAATTTTGTATCCAGAGTGATACCTAGAAAAACTGTGGAGTTTATGACTTCGATAGGTTCGTTATTCAAGACAAGTTGTCTGTCTATGGCATCGTAGCTCCCGAACAAATGAACCGATTTTGATTTTGTTTGAAAGATAAATAAGGGGGGAGGGTTCTTAGCTCTGTTGGATAAAAATCGATCCAAGATGGCCGCCGTCACATAGATATGGATTGTATGTTTTAACATAACTCCCACAATATGGGTATCATATAAAAGGGTTTGAGTAGTAGAATATATTCATTGTGACAAATTTCAAATCCAAGATGGCCGCCGTCAGGGGCTTTTTAAATTAATTTTTTTTATTTTTTATTGTAGGTATTAATTGTTAAAATTGTTAAGATTTGCATAATAACCTAGTTATTAGTAATATTTTAGTGAGACTACATAAACATTTAAGACCAATGTATGTATTCCATTTCATTTCTAGCTAAGTCTGATTCACTCTGTTACACAGATAAAGTAAAACTATTAAGTATGAATACTTAATGCTGCTGATTCGTTCCACTAGCGCCCCTATTTGATTTTGATCCATTGAATCGGCTAAATAAACGAATTGCCATATTATTTTGAGAATCCAATATTGCCTTAATCGCTCACCATCAGGTGATCCGTTTGCTCGTCTGTCACCTATCACATAGAAATTCCCCCTTACAAAAAGTTGTTTTAATCAAATCATCTCTACTTGTAGGTACTCTGATGGGATTAGGCCATTGCGGTCAATTTTACCTCAATTAGGTAGCGGCTTAGGGTACTACGCTAGGTACCACGCTAGCCTAATGCTGTGTAATCACTAATCTAGTGATCACAAACCCGACTTATGTTCTAAAAATTCGAATCATTAATTATGTTGACCTGGGAATCGAATCTAGGACCCTGAGGTCAAGGTCTGGTACTTAGACCAATAGACCGTTATTACTTAATTTTAAAAAAAAGTAAAGTATCAGCGTATATACTGTCCCACTGCAGGGCAAAGGCCTCCATCATAGAAATCAAGTCATCACTACTATGATGGGATTAGGCTTAATCACCACGCTTGCCTAATGCGGATTGTGGATCACAACCCCTACGAGTATGTTCGAAAAATTCGAAACATACTATTTGCTCGACCCGGGAATCGAACCCAGGACCCCGAGATCACGGCCTGGTACTTAAACCACTAGACCAACAGGGCGTTATTATTGCTTAAGGTGACTGGTAGGGCACACTAGCGACGCCAATCGATTTTAATTTTTAGCTACCAAACCGGATATATTTTAAACAATTTCGGGGTAACAACCTCTCGGAAAACACTATTTACTAAATAACTATGCACAAATGTTGGATCCAACGCGTACGCAAAAAATTGATTCACGCCAAAAGCGGCCATTTTTTGCGTGAATCAATTTTTAGCGTACAAAAACATTTGTGCATGGTTATTTAATAAATTATATAAGTGTTTGCCGAGAGGTTGTAACCCCGAAATTGTTTAAAATAGATGCGGTTTATTAGCTAAAAATTAAAATCGTTTGGCGTCGCTAGTGTGCCCTACCCGTCACCTTAATTAGTTCAGGTGTAATTTGTCCGAAGTAATATTATTAATTGTCTAGCGAAGGAGACGCCCACCATTGCTGGTGGTACCAACGTTCAGGGCAAATTTACTGGCACACTCAGCCGCTCGATCGCCATTATAAACGAGGTCCAAGAAAGAATTGACATTTTCTCATGCTATTTGAGTGAACTCGCAAAAGTGCTCCTATTTGTTATAAGTTATTGCCAATGAAAATGTGATTTGTTTTGTAATTTAATTTATTTATTATTATCGTTTAAACATAAATACTGACATAAAATTAGTGTATAATATTAGATGTAAGTTGACATAACATGTATTAATTAAGAAATAGATAATTAAGTAGTTTTTAAGTTGACAATATCAATTTGAATAACGCTTGAACTACTAAATCATTTATTTCTGTAGGCGATGTTATTGGTATTGCTGTGTGTACACGTTCTTAGGTTTCAATCTACCTCTAAGTATATTGTTCTTAAGTTTGTATTTTTATCGATTGTCACCTGTTGTGTATGCCTAAATTAAATAATTAAAAAATAATTAAAATGAATACAATAATAATATATTTTCATGAAGCTGTACTATCGCATTAAGCGCATGCTTGTAAGGATAGTTAAGTCGTTTTAAATAAATAAATAAATAAAATTCTAATTAAATCCAAACGGGCGCTAGTGATCCGAACAAACACCCATAAGCGGGATAAAAACTTGGCACCATGCCCTGTTTCCCGTTCCATCCCCTCAGTTCCCCATCGGTTTTCCCATACACACCATGTCAGACGATTCTGATCCATTGACGCAATTATACCTATATTTCGGGGTAAGTTTCCACTAAACCACAAAAAACCAATTAAGTCACAAAGTGCATACGAATTTTTCGTGCAGTGTGTGTGTTTTTTTTATTATATTTTTTGTGTTGTTCCCGTATTGCGCATGCGTAGTGGTAAGATGATGTCATTATTTTACTTACGGCGTCAGGATGGCACCAGTGCCTTGTTTGTCTAAGCGAATTAGTTCTCGAGCTCTGTTTTGCTTTGGGATGAAATCTACAACAAAATTGTTCATAAATAGACGCGTATAAGAAATGTGGATGGTTGGAGGCGATGGTAGCTTTGTTAGATATGTACTCGCCTTCCATAACGGGAGATCGTAGTTTCGAATCCGAGAATGCATCTCTTTCTTTTTTTATGTCATAGGTGGCAGATGAGCAGACGGATCACCTGATGGTAAGCGATTGCCGCCGCCCATGGACACTTGCTATCGCGACACTAGTAGAGTCACAAGTGCGCTGCCAACCTTTAAGCCCCCCTTTCCCCGAGTTGGGCCTCCAGTACCCTCACTCACGCAGCGAAACAGCACAGTGCTGCTTCACGCCGGTTTTTTTTGAGGCCGTGGTATCACTCCAGTAGAGTCGATCTACACCAAAAGTGTTCATAAATATACGCGTATAAGAAATGTGGATGGTTGCCGTGTGGTCCCCGGCAGAGTAGAATAGGTCACCCTCACTCTTACCGAGGTGTCGTAAAAGGCGACTAAGGTAAAGCTGCTGGCATGATCATCAGCACCCAGAGAAGGAAAACTCTGCATTTATATTTTGATATAAATGCAGAGGGTTTTGACCCTCGCCAACGCGTCTGCCAAGCGTAGTGAGTATGGAAATTACCCGTCATGTGATTGAGGGAGGCCCGTGCCCCAGCAGTGGGGACTTAAATGGGCTGATGATGATGATGATGGTTGGAGTGATGGTAGCTCAGTAGATATGTACTCGCCTTCCATACGGGAGATCGTAATTTGGACCTCTGGATTCATCAAAGCTATGTGCATAATTCTACCACTGGCTCGGCTTGAGGGATAACATCGTGAGGAACCCTGCATGTTGCAGATTGTTTCTGAATCGTGTAACCATGATTCAGTTGATCTGGTTCCCCTGTTGTTGGTTGCGGGTTGCGTTGCGTGCGGTTGGTCTAGTTGTAATTAACAGTCCTCCCAAATCCTGAATCATGGTCCAATCGTACCCTGAGCTCCAGAGCGACTTTGGACGCAACCGGGAATTACACGCTATGATGAGGAGGATTCGATCTCGGAGAGAACCGCCGAGCATTGCTCGTTCCATAGCCCGCTGAGCGAACTTTAACTTGTGGACCAGCCGTACCGTAAGTGTCCACGTTTCGGCTCCGTATGTCATGACGGGTAGGACGCACTGATTGAAGACTTTCGTCTTTAGGTACTGTGGTATCGACGATACGAAGGCACGACGTAGTTTTCCAAAGGCTGCCCAATCTAACTGGATTCTGGCTGGTCTTGGCAAACGTAATGTAGGGCGCCCTCTGGCTAGGTGGGTGGACGATCTGCGCAGGATGGCTGACAAGAGCTGGATGCGAGAAGCCATGGATAGATCACAGTGGCGAACAATTGGAGAGGCCAACGTCCAGCAGTGGACTGCGATAGGCTGATGATGATGATGAGGAGGAATCATATGTCCCAATTCATCTACGAAGGTCATACGGCAGTCGCTTCATTGAAAATAACAGTCTGCCCAAATTCATGAGCCAAGCTTACTCCGGGTTGCCAAGTGACAGCTTTAGATACAACATACTGTGGGAGAGCCATGCATTGGCATAAATACAGAAAACTGACGTGAAACGCGGTGTATTTTTTTTATGTCATAGTTGGCAGACGAGCAAACGGTCCACCTAATAGTAAGCGATTGCCGCCGCCCATGGACACCAGTGAAGTAACAAGTGCGCTGCCAACCTTCAAACACCCCCTTCCCCCAGATTTGGCCTCCGGTACCCTCACTCACGCAGCGTATCACTCTGGTCGAGCCGGCCCATTCATGCCGAAGCGTGGCTCTCCCACGGTAAAATGTATGTGTGTATGTGCTGTGTTTCGCTGCGTGAGGGTACCAGAGGCCCAATCCGGGGAAAGGGGGGTTTTAAGTTGGCAGCACACTTGTGACTCGACTAGTGTTGCGGGTCTCCTCCATGGGCGGCGGCGATCGCTTATCATCAGGTGATCCGTCTGTTCGTCTGCCACCTATAACATAAAAAAATGGGTGGAAATGATGATGATTGATACTACGTTGTCTCTTCTGCCATAAAAAAATAAAATAAATAAATATTTCACAAAATTACATACATATGGGGGCACGGCATTGCCCCCGCCAAGTCGAGTAAAAAAAGCGGCACGGCCGTACCATCCTTTTCTCGAAGCAATTCAGACTATTTTCCACCCCCCTATAATTTTGATTTGGATAAAACAAGAAGCGTGAATTTTCAGTAACTAATCAGACATTGTATAAATACGGTACCTATATTTAACAATTGAAGATTCTATGTCTGCTAGAAGTGCCTAGGACTAGATGATCTTTGAGTCAGTCAGTGACAAAATTCAGAAACTTTAACAAGTATTCATTCTTAAACTACTGGTTCAAATTGACTGAAATTTTAAATATACCGTGTTTATACAATGCCTGATTAGTAACTGAAATAAATTCAGGCTTTTGTTTTATCCACAACGAATTATAGGGAAGTCGAAAATAGCCTGAATTGCTTCGAGAAAAGGATAGTTCGGCCGTGCCGCTTTTTTTGCCCGACTTATCTAGATTTGAAAAAAAATAACAATTTAAATGTGGTGGACTTTGGGGGAGGCCTATGTCCAGCAGCGGACGTCTATTGGCTGAAACGATGATGATGATGATGACATATTTTGGATTTTTAGAGTAGCACCGAGACCAATACAGACAATATTTGTACTATGCGGGGATTGTACCCGCAACTCTTGCACCAGAGGCAGCGTTCACTACCACTGATCCGAACGGGTCCATTGCATGCATTATGTTGACGCGGTAAGTGGGTCGCCGCCACGTGCAGTTGTGCAGTCTGCACACAGAATTAAATTAGTTTCTGTTTCGCTTCTAGTTAATTTTAGTTTAGTCAACTTGTACACTAGGAACATATTGCATTTTTGTTTGTTTTAGTGCACGATCTGAAATTCAAGTAGGCAGTACTATGAAATTAGGTATTACATCATCATCATCATCAGCCTATCGCAGTCCACTGCTGGACGTAGGCCTCTCCAATTGTCCGCCACCGTGTTCATGGTTTCTCGCATCCAGCTCTTGCCAGCCATCCTGCGCAGATCGTCCCTCCACCTAGCCAGAGGGCGCCCTACATTACGTTTGCCAAGACACGGTCTCCACTCTAGAACTCGTTTACCCCATCGGTTGTCGGTTCTGCGGCTAATATGGCCAGCCCACTGCCACTTAAGCTTGCTAATCCGGGGAGCAATGTCGATGACCTTGGTTCTCTGCCGGATCACCTCATTTCGGATTCAATCTTGGAGAGAGACGCCAAGCATTGCTTGAAATGAAATATTGAAATATTTATTTGCTTGCTAAGTGTTACATACAAATATTAGGTGTTTTTTAGTAAACAGGTACTTATAACTTAGCTACCTTGTTAGGTAACACAAGTCAACAAGAAAACACAACCTGAATAAAAATATGATAAATATGAAGAGCTTAATATGCTGAATCTAGATCTGTTATCAGAATTTTCATATCACGTCAAGTTATTAAGTTACGGAAGGTCGAAAATCTGAAAAGTAGCATTTAGTGTTTTTTTTGGGATTTATTTAAATATGTATCAATTGGGATGTAACAAAATTCAATAGATATTTTGAAAATAAAAACCCCAAATTATGAAATGCTTTTTAATTTATAATTTTACCTGATTTCCCTGCAACGCTACAGCCAATTAAGCTATCTTATGTTTTTTCCATTACAAGAATTAAGTGATGATTTGTATGCGCTATAAGTACACGGATGTTGATATGAATATTACTCAATATAGATTAAAGACTACAAAATAAATCTTATTGATATATATAATTGAGAAAATGAGCTTTACTGATATACCGAAAACATTTTTTTAAAGTGCTTGTACTTGTTTTGAAATTGCCAATGAAAAAGAATCTAAAACCAAATTTTGAGATATTTGACTCTCTATAAATCAAATACTAAACGAGGTATCAAAATTTTGAAAACAGATTCATAATCAGAGAGTGCAATTTAGTAAAATTATGGACCTCTGTTATTTGTTACGAAAAAAAGTTAAAATTTTGTTGACTAGTGAATCGCAAATGTGAGGGCAGCTTTATCCTAATAACAATATTAATATAAAAATCTTAAATAAGTAGATACTAAAATAACAATCTGGTTATGACATAGACATTTTTTCTTATATCTAATATACATAGATTTATCTTTTTATTGTGTTAAATATTCATTTATAGTGTAGTAGCATTTTAAAATTAAGTGAGATCTAAGGTTTCTTGTAAATATTTTAAAGTTTTGTTCATTTTTAATATTGGGGGGTAATTTATTATAAATTTTTACTGCCATATAATAAGGGCTGGTATTTAACATTGTTAATCTTGATTGTGGCAGGTAAAGTCTGTTCTTATGCCTAGTATTTATATTATGGGTGTCTCTGACTCTAATGAAGTTTTCTATATTTTTAAATGTAAATATGCAAATGTAAGTTAAATTTTATAAAGTATGGTTTACAACTCTGGGTATTGTTTATCTGGGCTATTATCCTTACACATTTTTTTTTGCATTATAAATAGGTCGTTTGCATTTGTACTATTTCCCCATAACATTATTCCGTACCTGAGATGCGAGTAGGCATATGCGTAATAAGCTGACAAAGCAGCTTCCCTGTTTGTGCTGTGTACCAGTTCGAAAAGAGCATAAGTAAATTTTGATAATTTGGACTTTACGTGTTGTACATGTTGTTTCCAGTTTAAATGCGTATCTATTAACATACCTAAAAGCTTAAATGTATCAACTGATTCGATCTTTTTATTTTCAAAAGTTACGTTTATATCCAAGGGGATTTTATTGTATGGTCGGAATTGTATTATTTTTGTTTTAGTGTAATTAATTTTAAGATTGTGATTATGTAGCCAAGTTGTGACTGAGCGTAATGTCTCATTAAGAATAACATTAGCACTCATGGTATTATCACATTTTATTAAAATTGATAGGTCGTCAGCGAATAAAATGGGTACAGTTATATTATTTTTAATTATTTTTGGCAAATCATTAATATAAATGAGAAAAAGGACACAGCCAAGGACGCTTCCTTGAGGTATTGAGCACGTAAGTGACGTTTCTTGTGATACTACGGATTTAACTATGTTTTCCTGACGATTATAATATTCTAACTGAACTTTTTGTTTTCTGTTTTGGAGATATGATTTAAACCACAAGTAGCTAGGGCCCCGAACACCTGATCCATACAATTTAGACAGCAGGATGTCGTAATTTACACTTTCGTATGCTTTTGTGATGTCCAGCAATAGCCCCAGACCGTAAGATTTATCATTTATATGTTTGAGGGCTGTTTGTATGTATTGATAGACCGCTAGTGTTGTAGATTTAGTTTTTCTGAAGCCGTTTTGGTGTTCGTCAAGAACATGGTACTTTTCCAAAAATGTATACAAGCGATTACACATCGCCTTTTCGAAAAGTTTAGAGAAGCTAGGTAATAGTGCTATCGGCCTGTAATTTTCAACGGAGATAGTATCGCCTTTCTTATGTAGAGGTTTAATTATGGCTATTTTTAACAAATCAGGGAAGGTATTTTCCTGGAAGCTTTGGTTTATGAGGAGAGTAAGTGGTTCAGATAGTTCGTTAATGCAGGACTTTATTAGTGTTGATGGAATTTCATCTACACCATAGCTATTTTTATTTTTTAGCGATGAAATCATTTTTTTAACTTCTTTTATATCTACAGGACGTAGATACAATGAACATATAGGTGGATTTATGACGCGAGGTGAATTTGCATTTAAGTTTGTATTATTATTACTTATATCTAAATTAGAGAAGGCATTATTAAAGATTTCACAAATGGTTTTGGGGCAATCTATTGTTTTGTTATCTTTTTTTAATTTAATGTTTTTATGTATTTTATTAATTAATTTTCCAGTTTTACTATTTATGATTTTCCACATTGTTTTATATTTATTGTCAGATTTTTTAATTTGTTTGGTATACTCTAGTTTTTTTGATGTTCTGACGCACCTCTTAAGTATTTTACTGTATTGTTGGTAATAATTTCTAATTACGTCGCTATTTGATTCATTTATTAAGGTTTTTAAAATTCGTTTATGAATACACGATTTTTTTAAGCTTTTTGTGAGCCATCCTTTTTTTGGTTTAGTTTTTATTATTATGTTTTGTTTTGGTATATGTTTATTTAAGTTATGTTGTATTCTTGAATGAAATGATGTGTAATTTTCATTTATATCTTTTGTACTGTCGATTACCTGATTCCAATCAATCTGCTTCAATGATTCTCGAAAACGGTGTATTTTACTATCTGTAAATATACGTTTTGTCACTTTCCACGATAATCTATTGTTATCGAGTAGATTTTCTAAATAAAGTTCGACATTTACAGATTTATGGTCTGAAAGGCCATGGTCTTGTACATAAGATTTTTTTATAGAAGATTTACTATTCGTAAAAATTAAATCAATAGAAGTTTCAGATTTTGCAGTTATTCGAGTTGGTTCTTTTATTAATTGTTTAAAATTTGATGCATGCATGAAATCGAGTAATTCTAGGTTTCTTTTATTTTTATTATTCAACATGTCCATATTAAAGTCCCCGCCTATGATGATGTACTTATTTTTTTCATATTTATTCAGTTTGTTAAGTAATTTTGCCATTTGTTCATAAAATATATTTATATATCTATCTGCTCTATATAGCCCTACTATAATAGTATTTATTTGTGGTGATTCTATGGCACTGAGCTCGATAATAAATTCTTTTGAAAACTTAACAATATCATCTCTTGTTATATAATCAAAATTTTCCTTAATTAAAATACCTACTCATCCTAATCTATGATTTTTTCTACAGAAAATGGATGCTATTTTGTATCCTGGCAGTATAATAGTATCACAAAAATCTTTATTTCGTCCAAGTTCAGACAATGATATAACATCAATATTACTGCTCGATAACAATTGTTCAACTAAATGTAACTTATTTCCTATACTTTGTATATTTTGAAATGTTATTTTTAAGTTATTCACGAAATGTATTATTTGCTGTCCGTATCTCTTCTTCAGATGTTGGCGATGGGTTTTCTTCTGCACAAGTGGTACTAGAGTCGTGCTTGTTAATTATCGTTGTAGTCGTTTGCTCTTCATGTAGATGTCCGTTGATATACAACTTGTTGTTTCGTATAATAGCATGGTGGCCACTTTTGCGAGCTTCCTGTAGTTTTAGTTTTAGAATATTTCGTTGCTTCAGTTTTTCTCCAGACATAAACGTACCAATTGCCAATCCTGTATTTCTAAAAT
The DNA here is from genome assembly GCA_019059595.1 of Marasmia exigua. Lineage (NCBI taxonomy): Eukaryota > Metazoa > Arthropoda > Insecta > Lepidoptera > Crambidae > Marasmia > Marasmia exigua. The sequence continues at coordinate 26,076 of JADPWL010003120.1, forward strand.
ATTTTGAATTTTCCATTATGTATTTTGCAAATCTTCTACTTATAAATTCAATTTCCAAAGGTCTGCGGTTTCCTTTTTTCCCTATTCGCTTTATTTCCTCTATGTAAGGGTTGGTATCAATATCCATAATTTCCCCAAAGATTTTATTTACTTTATCGTATAAATCGTAGTTATTTTCGTTTCCGTATTCAGGTAAACCATATAAGACTATTTTCTTTCTTGTCCCATCTAGATTCTCCAATTGTGATTCAATGTTTTGTATTTTTGTGTCAATAGTTTTTATTTTTTCATTTATAATTTTTTGTTCATTTGTTAAATTTAGTGTGGTATCAGTTGTATCTTTTTGTAGTTTTTTGATAGCGTTGGTTAACTCAGTCTGTATAGCCTCTTTTATATCTGCAAGGATCGACACTTTTACTTTTTCTAGTTCTATAGCCTGCTGAGCGACCTTTAACTTGTGGACCAGCCGTACCGTAAGTGTCCACGTTTTGGCTCCGTATGTCATGACGGGTTGGACGCACTGATTGAAGACTTTCGTCTTTAATCATTGTGATATCGACGATACGAAGACACTACATACATAAGGAATTACATAACACCTCGCAATAGAATAGAAGCATCTCGCGGGCCAAAATGGCGGTGCCAACGGAGGTGATGCCTTGACATCGCGTGCGTTGTAATTGCAACTTGGGCTTTTCTCTTGCTGAACCTCAGGTTGAGGAGAGCACCTCTTTTGACTGTGGAAGAGACTCGCTCGCTTCCGGCACGGCCGGAGTAGTGCCACAGCCTAACAGAAAACTGGCGTGAAGCTGCACTGTGCTGTATTTCGCTGCGTGAGTGAGGGTACCGGAGGCCCAATCCGGGGGAAAGGTGGGTTCAAAGACCACACGTATGGGATCGATGAAAAAATAAATTGAGTTTCAGTTCTACTCCTTCCAAAATGTTTTTTTCCTATTTTTTGGAAAAATCTTAATACGGTTAACAAAATACATCAATTTACCAAGTTTCAATATTAAAGTTCTTATAGACAGTAACACAGACATGACGAATCTATAACGGTTCCGTTTTTTACCATTTGGATGATCGTCAGCCCATTTAAGTCCCCACTGCTGGGACACGGGCCTCCCTCAATCACATGAGGGGTAATTGCCATACTCACCACGCTTGGCAGACGGGTTGGCGAGGGTTTAGATATAAATGCAGAGTTTTCCTTATCTGGGTGCTGATGATCATGCCAGCAGCTTTACCTTAGTCGCCTTTTACGACAGCTCTGTTAAGAGTGAGGGTGGCCTATTCTACTCTGCCGGGGGCCACACGGCAAATTGGATATGGAACCCTAAAAAACAGGTAGATACAAAATGTAATATTATCGATTCAATATCTATTAATGTATTTCTTTCCTTCTCTTTCCAGCTCTACTTCGTGTTTATGCTGGTTTTCTTCATCCTTCTGAGCCTGATCTGCGTGTACTGCATCTACTGTTGCACTCGCAAGGATCCAGAGTTCAACTCCTGCGCTGATCCTGTCGAGACGACACCGATGACGCGTCGACGAAACGATTTTTGAAGGTCACCACAAAAGATGCAGTTATATCCTCATTATCAGTCTCACGCAGTTTTCTACTGGACAGCATTTTCAAATGCTCACCACTTTGATTGATCCTTGGCTACTCATATACAACTCCGCAGTCATGTTGTGTTTGTATGTATGAATAGGTAAACTTGTAGAGCGTTCTACACTTTTACCGGGATGCGGTCTCTACCCCAAACTCTACGGTAGCTCTACGGTTGATATGGTCAGTCCACTCCTGCTTGCTTCTCTTGTTAATAATTCAGGATAATACTTATTTTATTTATCATTGGATTTCTTATGCATCTACGGCAAATCTAAATATTTTTTCCTATAAAACCTAAGATTTACCAATGTTTGATGGTCCAAAAAGATTGTATTTGAACATTTGCCACCATTCACTTGGTACATCTTAGAATTTACATACAAAATGAAAGTCACAAACATTTTTTTTTGTTCTCCCAGGGGAAATGCATTACGCATACCCGTCCGCCTGGGGGTGGACGGGTTATATCGGACTACCCCTGCATGACGGCGGGCGTCTAAAACTCCTGAGCACCATCTTATCGTCCATAGTGGGAGATGCGGTGACGGGCACGACGCCAAGTGCACAACCAACATCGGTTAATCTTAGGTTTACGGAAAAATCTTCACATTTACCGAAATTTAAGCTTTCACAGTAACAGACACACAAATGTAATTTTTTTTATATACAGTGGCACAGGTATTTATCATTAGTTGATATTTTTTTATGGCAATCTTTTGTAATCTATTCTTAAGTAAATAACACACTTAAAAATTTCATCTCGAGTTCAGGCGGGACCCGAACCCACACCTTCCACAATCCGGGTGAATGTTCTACCAATTAGACCACTGAACGCGTTATTAAGCCGACGAAATTTGTAAGTGCTTGATTCGACATGAGCTGTCGATAGTCTCATCAATATTGTAAGGTATATTTACAATCTCGCAGAAGGGCAAGGAGGGGGAGGAGACGCCGAACAGATGCGCGTCTCTCCCCTCTCCGAGGAAGAGGCCTGTCAGCGCGTGGTACCGGGGTACCAGCGTTGGCATTGCACAGGCCTCCTTCTCAGCTCGGTAGGGACGGCTTGGCGCTCCCGGCTGTCCCTATCCCTCCCCCCAACCCATCTGGGGGAGTTAGTGTAGGGCCCGCGATGTAAGCGGGCTACCGCCTGGGAAGGAACGATGTAGTTAAAGTTTATTAGCTAGTACACATGTCTCCATCCCACTCTGGCGAAGAGGGAGCGCCGTCGGGGTTTAGTTGGTAGGGCTTCGGCTTTACCGGAGGAGAGCTCGACACAACCCGTCCATCCCCCGGTGGACGGGTATGCATAAGACCACGTCAGCCCACTGCACTACGGGCCGGCCGCACGGCCCCCGACGCAAAAAAAAAGGTATATTTACAATATTGATGAGAACTCGAGAACCCGAGATGATAAGTGTGTTATTTACTTAAGTAATTATCATCGTCTTAGCTTGATGCTAAAGAAAAGGAGAGCCCACGTTGCTGGTACAACGGACGCGGTGGCACGACATTTCATCCGTTGGCAAGGTAAATATATTTTTGTACCTCCCACGGTTCGCCTTCATCGCCCACTCCCAGTCCTTTTACTAACATTAGCCAAAGAGTATTTCTAGGAAGGAAACAGTAAAGTTGATCTTGCTTGAAATAAGTGGAAAGCAAATTTACCTAATAGGAATATTTTAAGTACCTAGCTATTAGAAGTAAAAAGTTGAAGTGGGCGTTAATCTATGCCTCAATCAACTTGTTTTGCTATAGATTAAGGGATTAAGCTTAGTGAAAATTCGTTATAGTGTTGTGTACCTACTTAAGTAACAGGGGTTATTCGGCTTGTAAGTTAGTTCGCACTATCATTCGTGCGTGAGTTAAGACTGATTTATACTCTTAAGATGACGGGTAGGGAACACTAGCGACGCCAATCGATTTTAATTTTTAGCTACTAAACCGGATCTATTTTGAACAATGTTGGGGTTAAAACCTATTGGTAAACACTTATACTATTTATTAAATAACCATGCACAAATACGGACCCAAAAAACGCGTTTTGTACGCGAAAAATCGATTCACGTTAAAGTGACCGCTTTTGGCGTTTTGGCTTTAGAACCCTCAACAGCAGTTTCAACTTATTGTTCGACTTCGCAAATTCATGCTTCTTATTAGTTTTCATCGGGGGGTTTGAATTTTTTAAAACTTACACAAACAAATCATAGTCCTGGAACAAAATTCGTTCCTGCCCTTTTAAACACCTACTAGCTACCTGCCCCGACTTCGCATGGGTGCAATATTTCTGTGCATGTTTTATTATTTTTTATCGTTTACATCCGGAAAATCTCATGATAGACAATACGACAAAAAAAAATTGCATTTTTACACGCTTTTCGAATAAAGAAAGAGAAAACAGATGACCCATTAGTAATGTAACAAACCATTTAAAATATATAACGTCGGACCAATATCGAACCCTGTGTGACTCCCGTCACATCCTACTACATACTCAAATAGATGTCGCTGGGAGTACATTAATTCGCACCAGCGTTTCGATTTTCCGGACATATAAGGGTCCCAGTAAACTTTTGTAAGGGAATTCGAGTTACACTAGCTCTGAGCGCGGTCAATCTCAATTGCCCTCTCCGTACCTAGGAGGCTCTAGACGCTTCAGGTGTCTTATCTAAGCTACCTAGCTGCCGGTGTTCTCGACATTGGCCAAACTAATTGCAACCCCGGTCTACAATAAAACCCATCATCTTCATCATTGTCGCCGTTTTCTTCGCGTCCCACCATCATCATCACTTAACATCAACCAACATCAAGTAATATCAGTTACAGTTATCATTAAGTGTGTTTTTATTAAAATATGTATTTTCTAAATTATTAATTAATATGCCGGAAATAACGCAGTCCTGAGGCTCAAAGTATTGTGATGTCGGTGCTATATGTCCAATAAAAAAGTTTAGGTGACTTAAGTTAACTGTAACTGTCATTGTTTTGTTTCGTCATTGTATGATCAGAGATTGTACTTTTTTTTTTAAATCTACGTAAGCAAAAGCGTTATTAATTTGTCATGACGAGTGTTGACGTCACAGGAGGGTTTTTAAAATTTAATTTTTTTCTCCATAAATATCAGTTTAAAAATTCTGAAATTATTTATTTTAAATTTCTTTGAGTCTAATCTAGAAATGGTATTTTTCATTTCGGATTTTTTTTTTGTCGTAGTGTCCATAGTTATCGGGGATAAAGTCCATTTAGCATATTAGATCAACAAAATAAGCGAAAAAGAAACAGCTGTTCCATATCATAGTGCCGGGTGAATATTATATTTTGTATGGAACAGCAAATTTGCTAAATGGACTATATTAACGATACCTATTATAAGGTTTTCGGGATGTTAGCGATAAAAAAATAACAGCGTATATAATAGAAAGTCGTGTTACACTATTAATAGAATAAAAACTAATACTACATGGGTAAAGCTGCGGCCGAAAGTTAGTAAATGTATATAATGTAAGCATTTTTATTGAATTACTGTATTTACAAAAAAAAAGAACTGCATCAAAATTTAACTCCGACGCAAAAACACGGGGTGTTATAAGTTTGTGTGTGTGTGTGCCTGTCTGTCTATGGCATCTTAGCTCCTTTGTTTTTTTTTGTTTGAAAGATGAAAAAGGGGGAGTGTTCTTAGGTATGTTGGATAAAAATCGATCCAAGATGGCCGCCGTCACAAACATATGGATTGAATGTTTTAACAAAACTCCCACAATATGGTTAATGGGTATCATATAAAAGGGCTAGAGTAGTAGAATATATTTATTGTGACAAATTTCAAATTAAAGATGGCCGCTTTGAAGGTTTTTTTTAATTTTCAATTTATATTTTTAATGATCTAAGAACACATTCCTACATAGGGACAGAGAGGAACTTATATAGTGCATAATTTGATATGCAATCAATCAATCAGCTTATCCACGTCCACTGCTGAACTTAGGCCTCCTCCAAAGAGCGGCAACCAACCAGGTCCTGGACAGTCTGCATCCAGCTTCTTATCTTATCTTATCTGTTAGGGGGTCATTTTCATGGGGCACGTCGACCCTAAGGGATCTTTTGTACCTCCCCTATGGCTACTGCATCCAGCTTACACCAGCCATCTTTCTCAAATCGTCAGTCCATTGCGCCGCAGGGCGTCCAACACTGCGTTTCCCCACGAATGATTTAATATTAGATACTAAACATTTATGAACCTTCCTCTTGAATTACTCTATCTAAGTATTGAAAAACGGATACAAAATCCGTTTTAAAGCATACACACTTTGTTTTTACTGTCTAGTGGTGTATACCTATGTTAAGGTGACAGGTAGGGCACACTACCGACACCAATCGATTTTAATTTTGAGCTACTAAACTGGATCTATTTTAAACAATTTCGGGGTTACAACCTCTCGGCAAACACCTATACTATTTATTTAATACTTATAGTTAACTGTTTGGTCTGCTTTTGCACTCGAATTTTGGATTACCGCCAAAGGTGGCCGTTTTTGGCGTGAATAAATTTTTCGCGTACAAAAACGGACCCGAACATTTGTGCATGGTTATTTAATAAATAGAATGATAAATGATAAATGTTTATTCAAAAACCAAATGTTTTACAAGTTAAGTGTAGACTTTCTCTATTAAGTACAATAGCACCTGTGTCAGAGAAAATCACTCTTCCTTAAATTAAATTAAAAATTAGAATAAGTGTTTGCCGAGAGGTTGTAACCCCGAAATTGTTTAAAATAGATCTGGTTTAGTTGCTAAAAGCGTCGCAAGTGTGCCCTACCCGTCACCTTAAGTAGAAATGTTAAATAAGGTCAAATGTCAAAATACAAATATCTTAATACGGTTGAAGGAAATCCATGAATAAGTAAAATACTTATGAACGAACAAAATTTTAAGTGCTTTAAATGTTAACTTGAAACGTTCCTGCTTTTCGTGATGAATTAAATTAATTGTTAATGTGTTTTAATTAAACCTGTTTAGTATTGTCAGTTTTTAATGATAAAATAAGTGATATATAAACAACATAGTGACTTATATTAAATGTGCCAGTAATAAAATATAGCTGTAAGAATATTTTTAAATGCTGAATAAATTTGAAGTGTCATAGCTCGTTTTATTTTAAATTGTAAGGCCACATCACTGTATTATTATATGTGTCGAATCTCTTCAACTGAGACCGTGGGAGAGCCACGCTTCGGCATAAATGGGCCGGCTTGATCGGGTTGATACCACGGCCTCACAGAAAACCGGCGTGAAGCATCACTATGCTGTGTTTCGCTGCGTGAGTAAGGGTCACTGGAGGCCCAATCCGGGGAAAGAGGGGGTTTAAAGGTTGGCATCGCTCCTATGACTCCACTGTTGTCACGGGTGTCCATGGCCGGCGGCAATCGCTTACCAGCAGGTGATCCGTCTGCTCGTCTGTCACATATCACATAAAAAAACAGCTTTCCTTATAAAAAAATATACACAGATTACTATTACTAAACGCAAAGACTCGCGGCAGGCGGTAGGTACACTTTGTATATGTGTGACTGTCGACTCTATCTATGTAAATTTTTATTAGAAGCTTGGTCATTTTCCTCGCTAGAAATGACCAAGCAGGTCACCTGAAGATTAGATCGCCGCTACACCTGGACATCTGCCACTCCAGAAAGAGCGCAGATGCGTTGCCGGCCTAATAGAAAGGGGTAAGTGTAATCTCGTTTCTTAAGTACCTATTTCAATAGCGTATCGGTTTGGAAGCACGAGAATTTGTGTAATTTCCTCTCCAAAACCTATAATATCCCTAACGCCCCATAACGACGCTCACCTCAATGACTCGCCCAACCCAACCGCTCCTTACGCCCGCCCGCTCTTCGGGATCCAGGCTGAAGCTCCACAAGATTGATTTCCGAAGGCCCGAACTGCTGTCGCTCACACCCGCTCGAGGCATTTAATGGCGTGTAACGGTAGAGTACAGGAGACCAATTTTTGATTTACTCGTATGACTTAGCGTCGTGACTAGCGCACGATTTCTACTGATTTTCCTTCGATATACGAAATTCCGCATTTTTGAATCATTCGTCTGCAACGAGTGACCCCACCCACTCGTTGGTCGAGTGACTTAAAGCGAGCGGTAGAAGCAACGTCAAAATAGTTGTCAATAGCACCAAGCATAAAAAAATATTATAAATTGCAAAACTTTGATTTAACTGATTTTGACAGTTGACACAATGTGACATTCATAGTCTTTTGTGACAAAAGAGCAAAAGATTTTTATATTCAGCCAATAATCTATGGTTTTTGCGTTCCGTTTCCATTGCGGAAGTTACCGGTTTTTGTAAAATTCTGCAGGGAAGGGTTAGAATGTTAATTTACCGTATAATATATGGTATATATACCGTATAATATGAATGACCGGATGGCGCAATTGGTAGTGACCCTGCCTCTTACGCCAAAGGTCGTGGGTTCGATCCCCACCCTGGACAAACATTCGTGCGATGAACATTATTGGCAACATCGAAATCGAATCACTCAAAAATAAGGAAAATCGGCTTCATGCGACTTAGAAGGCGAATGTGACTTACGTCGCATGCGACGACGCTAAGTCATACGAGTGAATCAAAAATAGAGCTCCTGGTGCGATACATTTAAGGGATCGACTGAGAAAACACTCAACATAATTGAGACAGTATCATTTGTCACATATGCGTTGTTTAGGAAAGATGAGCCCTTTTCTTAAAGGTTACTAAGTCGTATGTGTTCGGAAACACCACCGATCGCAGCTGGTGATCACTTACCATCAGGTATGACGTCTTCTCGTTTGTTTGCTAAAATAAAAAAAATCATCGTCATCGTCAGCCCATTTAAGTCCCCACTGCTGGGGCACGGGCCTCCCTCAATCACATGAGGGGTAATTGCCATACTCACCACGCTTGGCAGACGGGTTGGCGAGGGTTTTGGTATAAATGCAGAGTTTTCATTCTCTGGGTGCTGATGATCATGCCAGCAACTTTACCTTAGTCGCCTTTTACGACACCTCGGTAAGAGTGAGTGTGGCCTATTCTACTCTGCCGGGGACCACACGGCTCATATAAATACCATTAAATAAAAAAAAAATACCATTAATGCTAATTTGTACTTATGTCATTTTTTTTATTTAATTTATAAAAACTTTTATAGACACATTATTTGACTAAATAAAAAGCCTATATTAGGTTTGTCTAGATACTATTAGTTCTCTAGGCAAACTGAATTAGGTAAAGCATACATGTAATACTTAATCTAAAAAATAGGCATTGACAGCTATTACTCGTATTACAAAAAATCTATTGCGCGCCTATCCATATCATATCCTTCCCCTGATACTTGGGCTATGGCGGCCTAATAAGGCCGGCGGAATAATAAGTTGCGCTGACCCTAGATACCCTGGGAACACGGCAGGAGGATGATATGATGATGAAGTATGTCTGCAGACACAGGTGTCTCCATCCCCTTATCCTCATATTAAAGGTACCAGTCAGACACGACGAAGAGGGATCAAGCGAGGCACAGGGGTACAAGACCGCCAACTTCCACACTTCGGGCTGACACTAAGAAATTCTTAACCGAAAAATGTTGGTCCGACCCGAGGATCTAGTCCGTGACTTTGGAAGTCACGAATTAGATCCTGGGGTTGAACGCTTGGACGTACAGATACGCTAAATACTTTTTTTTACTGTCATAGGTGGCAGACGAGCAGACGGTTCACCTGATGATGAGCGAATTGCCGCCACCCATAGACTCCCACGACACCAGTGGACTAACAAGTGCCCTGCCAATCTTCAAACACCTCCTTCCCCAGATTGGCGATTCCGTACCCTCACTCACGCAGCGAAACAGCACAGTGCTGCTTCACGCTGGTTTTCTGAGAGGCCGTGGTATCACTCCGGTCGAGCCGGCCCATTCATGCTGAAGCGTGGCTCTCCATCGGTAAAACTTACAAGCTACTGCGCCACCAGTCATACATTATTCTCGTAAAACAGAACATACTTAAATTTTCAAGTAAATGAATGAGATACCTGCTTCCGTATAAAGTAGCTTAAGCATCTCGTGTTACAAATATCAGACAATAGAGGAATTTAAAAATATAATATTTAAGTACATACGACCCAGGATGAAACGTAATAAAAGTCATTTTAGCCAAGAATTAAACGCCGTAAAAGCATTTCCCAAAATGTTGTTTAATTACAGCATCTGAGTACTTAACCAAAACGTGTTCATCACATGTATGTTTGGGCCAGTGCCCTTTTCTGTATAGATGGTGGGAGAAAAGGGATATCTGTCCTTTATGGATTGAAACTGCAGCGGACTGTAAAATTTGATGTCATCATCAGCAACCCACACTCGTCCACTGCTGGACATAGGTCTCCCCTAATGCACGCCACTGCTCCCGATTTTCGGCCACTCTCATCCAGCCCACACCAGCCAGCCTTCGAATGTCATCATCCCATCTTGTCGCAGGGCGTCCTACACTACGATTACCGAGTCGCGTCTCCACTCAAGGATTTTTCGATGTACTAGATCAGAATTAGAAGTCGTACAAATCGCGCCCGACAGTGATTTCGTAAGATCGATGTGTAAGATGGATGTGACGTGCGCGGAAGCGAACTACGAAGTAAGACCCGGCGGCGCCCGCCGTGAGTCCTAGGCTGTCGTTCGGCTGTCGCTCGGCTGTCGTCGTTGTTGTTCGGCGATGGTACAATGATGGGAACAGGACGGAGCACCGCGGCAACGGCGTCGTCTTGACCATGTATGTTTGTCCATGTTGATGCTGCTAAAAGGGATTGTGGTTGACGAACCTGGACCAATATGGTACCCGGACCTTGTGTCCTCGGAAGCGAACTTCGCCAGGCTGCGAGAGTTTGCGCATGGCTGGCACAGACGGAGAAACGACCCGGACTGCCGGCGCTAGAGGGCGCCACCTGTGATGTGGCGTCTGCGGCCCCGGAAGGGGGAGAAACGCATAATTAGAGACAAGGACATAGATTGATAACTTGTAGGGAGTCAAGAATTGTGCGCGGTGGAGTGCAATAGTCCCAAGGACACGCAATATCCGCGTCACATCTCCCACGATTCGGCCAGTATAACCATAGTGTTGGTATGGCCATGGGAGGTGGTGGGTTGTCCATGTTGATGATCGAATCCACCACGTTAGGTGCATGAGGCAGGGTAACCAATTGCGCCATTAGTGAGATGTGCGACTAATATCTTTTTCAGTAGCCCTTTTACACCCTAAAGTGTTTAATGGCGCGGAACCCATAGCGTTCCGTTCTGAATATTTTTAAATTCAAAAACAGGATCGTGCCGAAATGGGGACAGAATCGCAAATTGAATTATATTCCCTTTAGGTGTCTCATTCGGAAGGAGAGGGTCTCCATCCTTATTTGGATTTTGTGGGGAACAAAATTAAGGTTGCTGGTCAGTTACACTTTGGGTTTTTATAGCAATTCGTGTCGGGTTTTTGTAAAATGAGGTTTAATGGGAGCGAAATCTGTTTCAGGTGAGCGCGTGTTGAGAATTTATAAATATATACCGCTGATTTGGAAGATGGATTTCTACCGAGAATTTTCTCGGGGTCGATCTTCAAAAAAAATGCACCAAAATTTTAGTGAGAAATTCTTAGTGTCAGCCCGGACTCTGGAAGTTGGTGGTCTTTTTTTAATGATGTAGGTGGCAGACGAGCAGACGGATCACTTGATGGTAAGCTATTACCGCCGCCCATGGACGCCTGCAACAACAGTGGTGTCACAAGTGCACTGCTTACCTTTTAACCCTCTTCCCCTGGATTGGGCCTCCCGTACCCTCACTCACGCAGCGAAACACAGCGCATGCACTGCTTCACGCCAGTTTTACTCCGGTCGAGCCGGCCCATTCATGCCGAAGCGTGGCTCTCCCATTGTTAAAACCTTCGTCTTGTACCTCCATGCCTCGATAAGCACGCTAAACCGTCGGTCCTGCGCCCGATCCCTATCCGTTCGTATCACACTGATGTCCCATAGGAATATGAGGGTAAGGCAAAAGAGAGTGCACTTGTGTTTGCGCACACACTTGAGCACTATCATATCATATCCTACGTACGTGGCTGATCGTTGAGATTGTTCGCCAAAGCCGTAATCGGTTAGAGGATATACTTTTGTTTAGTTCTTGAATTTCATCCAGTGTTTGTGCTTACAAGTTTTCTCGCTTTGACGAAACTCATTGTGTGACTGTGTTTCCGGCGGAAGCCGTATCCATTCACTTTATGGACTTGCTTTGGCCTTTTTATTTTGTGTATTTCTTGTGTTTCAAAGTCCGGTTGAAAATTCGTCTATCCCAGCTTCGTTGCCAACTTTGCCACGGTATCACCTAATGTTTTTTTTTATATAATATATATTATGTCTTGCCAATGTCAAGTAACTTATTGAGAATAAGTGGGAAGTCAACAGTTGAAGTCAGTCACAGTCACTCAATAAAACGCCGGTGTTTTACGTTTTATCGACCTATGGATTCCGCCGATACCATTCTAAACACAATCGCGGGTTTTTTTCGGGCGGAAAAAATGTTGTTTAACGCCCCCTGTCAATATCACTGAAGTGCCTTTTGATCGTAGTCGCACTGTAGGTACTCATCACTGGGTCTTTTTTATATGATAGGTGACAGTTCATCAGGTCAGATGGATCACCTGATGGTAAGCAATTGCCGCCGTCCATAAACACCCGCTACACCAGAGGAGTGGAGTGGAGTCTGACAGCAAAACAATGGACAATATGACAAAAAATCATTTTCCGAAATGAAAAATTAGTCCTCATGCAGATATGCTTTTCTAGTGCATTCGTGGAGTGGAGCATTAAGAGCAGTTTTTACCTGAACGGTCCCGCGCATTGGCGATCTGCCGCGCGCTCTTTTGCCTGATAATCATCATAATTTATTCATTTAAAATATGTCATACTTATTATTATGAATAAATAAATTTACAATACAATACAATACAATTTTATTGAAAAATCTTTAGAACATAAAAGACTTATAATCTACTTAAACTTAGGGAACAATTTTAAGTTTACTGCCTAAACTAGGAATTTCCTGTATCTTAAGCAGAAATAAAGAGAAAAAAGGACTCAAATTAACAAATTAATTTTAGCAATAAAACAAAACATAAAAACATCAAGTTAACTAATCATTAAACTAAATCTCGAAATTACCTAATCTAGCGTTAATGTAAACAATACAAATACCTACGAGTGAACGTGATGATTATTTGTGAATATTGACCCAGTAATAATTTTGATTTACAAGTTTTCCCGTGCCGTGTGGTCCCGGCAGAGTAGAATAGGCCACCCTCACTCTTACCGAGGTGTCGTAAAAGGCGACTAAGGTAAAGCTGCTGGCATGATCATCAGCACCCAGAGAAGGAAAACTCTGCATTTATATCTAAACCCTCGCCAACCCGTCTGCCAAGCGTGGTGAGTATGGCAATTACCCCTCATGTGATTGAGGGAGGCCCGTGCCCCAGCAGTGGGGACTTAAATGGGCTGACGATGATGATGATGATGAATAATTTTGATGACACTAGTCATTTCGTGACATAAAACCTCTATTGTTTATCTAGCATAACTTACTCGTACATTATAAACAAACTAAATAATTAACGTAACTAAAAGTACCTAACAAGTGGCGCTATTTGGTGCCTTCATAATCTATAGACCTTATAAATCGATTTTCGGCCATTTTTCTGGCCGGACACTCAAGGTCAAAATAAATAATAAAAATAAATATTTCACAACATCACATACATTGATCTGACTCCGAGATAGGTAGCTTAAGCACCTGTGTTACGGATAACAGAATCAACAGTGGGATTACAAATATATACATATAATACTTTTCTTTTGTAAATACATACTTATAATACATACATAACGCGAATTTGTGATTACTTATCTTTAGATGGAACTATTAGAATAGAATTGTACAATTTCACTAGATTTTTGTATTCGTACTAAAGAATAAGTAAATAAATTCAAGATATTATACAAAATATTGTTATTTGCAGTCAAATTCACCGTGAAGATATAAAAATAAATTATTTTGGTACTTAATAACGATTAAATTTACTATTATCAATATTATCTGAGGGTTAGGAACAAGTTTTCTCCAACAAATCATGGTGATAGCATTGACCTTTTAAAGTAATTGTAATACTGACGCCAAGATGCCAGATTTTGTTGTTCCCCAAATTGACCGAATTAATCTGAAGTGCTTACATAGCGAGTACTTACTCA
>JADPWL010000041.1:16086-26512 GCA_019059595.1 Marasmia exigua
AAATTTCTTAACATAATGATTATGAAGCTTTGCCTCTGTCCTTTCATTACCTAACTCACGTGTCCGTATCTATACCCCTTGACACTTAGTTTTTTTTTATAGTCAAGCATTAATCAAGTAATATCCTCTGGCACTGATTCCTCGGAACTTGCCCGCAGACTATAAAATATAATACCAAGGTCTTATCTTACATAACTCTATCTATATTAGTAGAAGGCTCTTATCTAGCACCTAACTACTAACAGAATTATTATCTGATAAATGATCCTACCTATTCCTGTTCCAAGTGCTCGATATCAAATAGAAGGCAATATTAATGTACCTAGTTATTGATATAATATTCAGCTTAGCACCTTTATGTACATAACGTGTATATTGGCCCATTTACCACTAAATAAAATCTCGGACCGCTGCTTCCAAATGATTAGCAATTTGCTTTCGAACAACGTAGTTGCTATGACTAATGTTACAGGCGTTTCCTGAATTTGTACTCTGTTAATGTAAGCTTCAAAGTTGGATAACTATTTGCAATGATAGCTCGAGTATAGTTCCTTTGTCATGTAGGTACTTAAGTTTATTACTTAATATCTTTTCCAGGTATAATTTAGGGAATATTTAATGAGTAAGTAAAGTTTAATCTACATTTTAAGACGTTTGCCGTCAATCGTCTTCTAAAAGATCGAAGTATATACTCAATACCTAGATTGATCTAACTGTAAGTTTGATATGAGCCAGACAGATTTTAAGTTAGTTAATATATTTACTGAAATAATAATAGATACTCTGTACCATCATCAACATTTAATAAGAGTATGTAACTACTGAGTTTCTTGCTGGACTCTTCTCAAAAAAATAGACCTTGGCAGAGCTACGCTTCGGCTTGAATGGGCCTGCTCGATCGGAGTGATACCACGGCCTAACAGAAAACCAGCGTGAAGCAGCACTGTGGTGTGTTTCGCTGCGTGAGTGAGTCCAGAGACCCCAATCCGGGGGAAAGGGGGGTGTAAAGTTTGGCCAGCGCACTTGTGACTCCATTGGTTGTGGCGGGTGTCCATAGCGGCAATCGCTTACTATCAGGAGATCGGTCTGCTCGTCTGTCATCTATCACATAAAAAATAGACATTCCGAACCAGCGGTAGGACTGCTCTCATAAGGATCTATTTAATTAAAGAGCTTTTTTAACTTTTCGATTTGGGTTCCGTACCTGTTAACGACGCGTACTGTACCGTGTGGTCCCCGGCAGAGTAGAATAGGCCACCCTCACTCTTACCGAGGTGTCGTAAAAGGCGACTAAGGTAAAGCTGCTGGGATAATCATCAGCACCCAGAGAAGGAAAACTCTGCATTTATATCAAAACCCTCGCCAACCCGTCTGCCAAGCGTGGTGAGTATGGCAATTACCCCTCATGTGATTGAGGGAGGCCCGTGCCCCAGCAGTGGGGACTTAAACGGGCTGATGGATGATGATGATGATGACCTGTTAACGATGAAAATATGAGACCGAATGTCCGTGACAGCGGCATTATAATATGTTAGGGGACTCACTCACATAGGGGGCAGCAGCGGAGAAACACAATAAGTATTTTATTCACAAATTAATTATTGTAAGAAAACACCTCTTAGCAGACAATCTCAATGACATTTAACTTAAAAAAGTGACTATCAAAAAGAGGAACAAATTTGAAAAATAAAAATAAAATCTTCTGTCGGCAAAAGAGAAATCGATTTCGCCTTTTCTCGCTCCTTTACAACTGACTATCGTGCGTGCGTGCGTGCGTGTTTTCGTGCGTCCGTAACTCCCGAACAGATGGACCTATTTGATTTTCTTGGTTTAAAATGTGGATGGCCACGGGACCCTATTACTGACACTTCGATGTCCGTCCGTCTGGTTGTCTGTGTCATGTACATTATCACAGATATTATAATACACATTATGTAAATAGATAAATAAAAAAAGCTTTATTGTCAAATTATGCATATCACAAGAAGGTACATACAAACTTACACTAATTACAGTTACTAATTAACATAAGAATTAGGGCTGATTTTTCCATCGTCTGATAAAATTTAACAGATGGATAAAGTATTACCCGGCAAAATTAAATGGTAGTAGTCTTATTGTTACTTACTTCCATGAATGTGACTATTAACCTTTAATGGTATTTCATTTTATCGATTTGTTAACTTTTAACGGACCGTTGAAAAACCAGCCCTCAATATAGTTAAAAAAACATTAGTATCTATAGTTAAGTTATCTAAAGTTTTCTAATTATTGACAATAGGTACCAGTAACAGCATATAGCTAGGCGTGAATGCCCAGCGCTGGTTTTCAGCCTGGCCCTTGGGGATCGGTGGGTCGACCATTGGACAAAATATTGATGTACCTGAAATTATGCAAATAAAGTATTCTGATTCTGAGGCTTAATCTAAAGAACCGCGACAGTGAGACAGTTGAAATTTTCACATAATATTATTATTGTGAGTGTTATGGATGCGGATATCTATTTTTTTTACAAACTATATATAGTTGATATTTTATAGCAATCTTATGCGATTTATTCTTAAGTAAATAACACACTTAAAAATTTCATCTCGTGTTCAGGCGGGACTCGAACCCACACCTTCCACAATCCGGGTGAATGTACTACCAATTATACCACTGAACGCGTTACTAAGTCGACGAAATTTGTAAGTGCTTGATTCGACATGAGCTGTCGATAGTCTCATCAATATTGTAGGTATATTTACAATATCCAGTGGAAATATTATTACAAATATTTGACCACCAGTTAAGATGAGACTGCTTAATCAATAGTTGATATTTTATAGCAATCTTATGCGATTTATATCTTAAGTAAATAACACACTTAAAAATTTTTTCATCTCGTGTTCAGGCGGGACTCGAACCCACACCTTCCACAATCCGGGTGAATGTACTACCAATTATACCACTGAACGCGTTACTAAGTCGACGAAATTGTAAGTGCTTGATTCGACATGAGCTGTCGATAGTCCTCATCCATATTGTAGGTATATTTACAATATCCAGTGGAAATATTATTACAAATATTTGACCACCAGTTAAGATGAGACTGCTTAATCAATAGTTGATATTTTATAGCAATCTTATGCGATTTATTCTTAAGTAAACATACATCATCCGGGTAGTACATTCACCCGGATTGTGGAAGGCTGTGGGTTCGAGTCCCGCCTGAACACGAGATGAAATTTTTAAGTGTGTTATTTACTTAAGAATAAATCGCATAAGATTGCTATAAAATATCAACTATTGATTAAGCAGTCTCATCTTAACTGGTGGTCAAATATTTGTAATAATATTTCCACTGGATATTGTAAATATACCTACAATATTGATGAGACTATCGACAGCTCATGTCGAATCAAGCACTTACAAATTTCGTCGACTTAGTAACGCGTTCAGTGGTATAATTGGTAGTACATTCACCCGGATTGTGGAAGGTGTGGGTTCGAGTCCCGCCTGAACACGAGATGAAATTTTTAAGTGTGTTATTTACTTAAACTATATATAGGCCAACGCTTGACCACAATTTCACCCGATGGAGTGTGATTGTGAGGTCTAGGATGTAACGCGTTCGCCTAGAAGATACCTGCTCACTCTTGCCCTAAAGATGTCCAGATTGTAGTGATCTGGAAAAACCTTTAACCCGTTTAGTGCAGTGGTTTGTGCCGCTGGGGACTCAAAAGCCGAGATTTTGAAACGTTTATTGATGAAATGATAAATTTGTGTTTGGTTTGTGTGTTTCTGATACATACCTTTGTTGTTCCTGGTTTCCATAGTAGTCACACGGAAAAACCTTCGATTGAGATCACGGGTCTTAACTAATCTAAATGTAAAATTGAATGTTAATAACGTAAAATTAAGACTTCGTACTAACAATATATGGATTATCATCTGATCAATAATTTCAGCCAATAGACGTCCACTGCTGGACATGGGCCTCCCCCAATGTTCTCCACACAGATCGGTCCTGTGCCGCCCGCATCCAATGGATTCCCGCGATCTTCACCAGATCGTCGGTCCACCTTGTGGGGGGCCCGCCACGCCTGCAACTTCCTGTACGTGGCCTCCACTCGAGGACCTTAAAAAATGATAATTTAATTTAATTTTAATTTAAGCGTGAAGACGTCCCGTATCGAACGAGAATACTTACACCTATCTCATCCAAACAAAGGAGAAACACAGCGCGTGTAAAAGAAAGGAGAACACCGATGGTCGTATCGTCAGGTTTGTGTTAAAGCTCCAGGTGTTCAATCTTTTACAAATTATGATTACAGTATCGTTTAGATAAATCGTCAAATTAAAATTATCAAATGAAAATTTACATTTGAGGACAGGGCGACCGGACAGTACTAGCTTAAATCAATACATACTTAATTGATGTCCTTTTCTTATCGTATGTTAACTATAAGGGCCTTTAAACGACTTAATTACCTGACCCGATGACGTAGTTGGTCGGTTGGTAATGACCCTGCACCGTCATACGCCATCTCAAGTTCGATTGAACTCACACACCTGGAGCCCAATTCTCGGCCTCGTGACATTTATTTTCATACGACTTATATCACTAAAACATAGATTTTTTGTATAGTTTTCGGGTGATATCCGCCATGTTCTCAAAATATCCGTGTGGTCCCCGGCAGAGTAGAATAGGCCACCCTCACTCTTACCGAGGTGTCGTAAAAGGCGACTAAGGTGAAGCTGCTGGCATGGTCATCTGCACCCAGAGAAGGAAAACTCTGCATTTATATCAAAACCTTCGCCAACCCGTCTGCCAAGCGTGGTGAGTATGGCAATTACCCCTCATGTGATTGAGGGAGGCCCGTGGCCCAGCAGTGGGGACTTAAATGGGCTGACGATGACGATGATGATCTCAAAATATCACAAGCACGAGAATTGGGCTCCTGAGCAAACATTCGTGTGATAAAAACTAGTTTGTACAGAATGGCCAGGTGTGTATTTTTTTTATACCCCTACTGGTAGGGGGCTGCTTTTTCTACCATAAGCTCAGCGGTGAAAACATCATGACGAAACTTGCACGTTTCGGATAGGTTCTGGGACCTGTAACCATGATTCACAATGTAGGTATATGTGACGTTGCCTCAATTCAATTCTTTCTCTCGTTGATAGGTATCTCTGATACCAACCTAGTAAAGTAAAGTATCAGCCTATGTCTGTCCCACCGCAGGGCAAAGGCCTCCATCATAGAAATCAAGTTATCGCTATTATAATGGGATTAGGCTTAATCACCACGCTTGCCTAATGCGGATTGGTGATCACAAATCCGAGCTATGTTCGAAAAATTCGAATACCTACTTAATACTTTTCGCTCGTCCCGGAAATCGGACCCCGCGATCACAGCCCGGTACTTAAACCTTGGTAGGTAATATTGAGCCCAAAGGAAGGTTATAAGTAAACATTGATTTTACTTTAGTTGGTTCCTAGAAGTACTAAATTATTTGTTAACTTTTCTACTTATACAATTCAACTTTTCTACTTCTTGCTTAAATTGAGCTCACTTTTAAGTTTGTTTACTTAATAGGCTGTTCAACGTTTCATTTGTTGACTTCTATTGAATTTTGTTGTTGTTAGCAGTTTTACGTAGCTGCCTATCATTTTAACTTTTCTGTTTTCAATTTTCTTATCCCAAACATGAATATGTATAAACATCGCCCTGTCCTCAAAGTCATTAGTTATCCTAAACCTAGACAAGTAACGTTTGTGTTTTACCTCAGGGGTCTATCTAAAAAGCCCTGTTGTCAAGGGCAATGGTCACAAGTAACTGAAGTTTTTCGGTAAGTGGTTAAGGGCAGGACCAAATCGACTACCCTCCGTCGCAGTCTTTTACTACGCGCACCTGCGGAACCACTATCACTAACTCACTATTTTTCGCACCTGAAATATCGGAAACTAGAAAAATAAGGTACATGGTAGAAATTCTCGTAAATAAACTATCAACAATTAAAAATAAATTAAAAAACTAAAACCGACTACCAAAAAAACACGCTCTAAAAAAAGTACAAACAAGAAAAATATGTTTCTGCTGAAATAAACTTGCTTGAGCCAACTATCTCAGAAAGTCAGTAATGTATGTGATGTTGTGAAAAAAAAAAAAGTAATTATGTATTTGATTATTTATGCCGTATCGCAGTGGTGTATGCCAAATTGATTTTATTTTAATATTATAATGAATATTAGAATTTAAATTAATAATTTGCTGAAATTTATTATGCCGTATGCCACCTAATGTAGCAAATTTACATCTAGGTGGCATACGGCATAATAATTTCAGCAAATTATTTTAATTTAATATCTATAATCTTCATTATAATATAAAATAAAATCAAAATTTGGCATACGAAACCACTGCGATACGGCAGAATAATCAATAAAATAAAAATATGTCACAAACATCACCATTACATTGATCTGACTCTTGAGATAGTTGGCTCAAGCAAGTTAATTTCAGCAGAAACAATTTTTCTTGTTTTGACTTTTTAGAGCGTGTTTTTTTGGGAGTCGGGTTTTTAGTTTTTAAACTATTTTATTATTAGAATAGGTATTTACGAGATTTCTACCAGTACCTTATTTTTCTAGTTTCCGATATATTCAGGCTGCGAGAAAATAGTGAGTTAGTGAATAGTGGTACCGCAGGTGCAGCGTAGTATAGTGTAAAAGAATGCGAAGGAGGGTAGACGATTGTTCTTGCCAATTTAACCACTTACCGCAAAAAACTTCAGTTACTTGGTGACCATTGCCCTTGCCAACAGGGCTTTAGATAGACCCCTGCTGAACGGTAACACAAAAACGTTACTTCGTCTTAGCGTTTTGGATAAACTAAGGACTTTGAGGGACACGGGCGATGTTATACCATATGTCATGTTTGGATAAGAAATTTGAAAACAGAAAGTTAAAATGATAGGCAGCTACGTAAAACTGGCTAACAACAAACAAAATTCAATTAGAAGTCAACAATGAAACGTTGAAAAGCCTATTAAGTAAACAAACTTAAAAGTGCGCTCAATTTAAGCAAGAAGTAGAAAAGTTGAATGTATAAGTAGACAAGATTCACCAATAATTTTAGTACTTCTAGAACCAACTAAAGTAAAATCAATGTTTACTTATAACCTTCCTTTGGGCCTCAATATTACCTTACCAGGTTTAAGAGTACGTGCTGTTGATCGCGGGGTCCGATTTCCGGGACGATCGAAAGTATTAAGTAGGTATTCCGAATTTTGTCTAACATAGCTCGTGGCATTTTGTGATCCCAATCCGCATTAGGCAAGCGTGTTGCTTAAGCCTAATCCCATTATAAATAGCGATAACTTGATTTCTATGATGGGAGGCCCTTTGCCCTGCGTGGTGTTTGGGGGGGGACATGACATAGGCTGATACTTTACTTTACTAGGTTTGGTATCAGAGATACTATCACGAGAGAAAGAATTGAATTTAGGCAAACGGCACATATTACTACATTGTGAATCATGTTACAGGTCCCAGAACCTATCCGAACGTGCAAGTTTCGTCATGATGTTTTTCACCGCTGGAGCTTATGGTAGAAAAAGCAGCCCCCTACCAGTAGGGTATAAAGAAAATACACACCTGGCCATGTCTGTACAAACCAGTTTTTATCCCGACTGTTTGCTCAGGAGCCTCATTCTCGTGCTTGTGATATTTTGAATCTCATCGTCATCGTCAGCCCATTTAAGTCCCCACTTGCCTGGGCCACTGGCCTCCCTCAATCACATGAGGGGTAATTGCCATACTCACCACGCTTGGCAGGACGGGTTGGCGAAGGTTTTGATATAAATGCAGAGTTTTCCTTCTCTGGGTGCAGATGACCATGCCAGCAGCTTCACCTTAGTCGCCTTTTACGACACCTCGGTAAGAGTGAGGGTGGCCTATTCTACTCTGCCGGGGACCACACGGATATTTTGAGAACATGGCGGATATCACCCGAAAACTATACAAAAAATCTATGTTTTAGTGATATAAGTCGTATGAAAATAAATGTTCACGAGGCCGAGAATTGGGCTCCAGGTGTGGTGAGTTCAATCGAACTTGAGATGGCGTATGACGGTGCAGGGTCATTACCAACCGACCAACTACGTCATCGGGTCAGGTAATTAAGTCGTTTAAAGGCCCTTATAGTTAACATACGATAAGAAAAGGACATCAATTAAGTATGTATTGATTTAAGCTAGTACTGTCCGGTCGCCCTGTCCTCAAATGTAAATTTTCATTTGATAATTTTAATTTGACGATTTATCTAAACGATACTGTAATCATAATTTGTAAAAGATTGAACACCTGGAGCTTTAACACAAACCTGACGATACGACCATCGGTGTTCTCCTTTCTTTTACACGCGCTGTGTTTCTCCTTTGTTTGGATGAGATAGGTGTAAGTATTCTCGTTCGATACGGGACGTCTTCACGCTTAAATTAAAATTAAATTAAATTATCATTTTTTAAGGTCCTCGAGTGGAGGCCACGTACAGGAAGTTGCAGGCGTGGCGGGCCCCCCCACAAGGTGGACCGACGATCTGGTGAGATCGCGGGAATCATTGGATGCGGGCGGCACAGGACCGATCTGTGTGGAGAACCATTGGGGAGGCCACATGTCCCAGCAGTGGACGTCTATTGGCTGAATTATTGATCAAGATGTAATCCATAATATTGTTATACGAAGTCTTAATTTTACGTTATTAACATTCAAATTTTACATTTAGATTAGTTAAAGACCCGTATCTCAATCGAAGGTTTTTCCGTGTGACTACTATGGAACCAGGAACAACAAAGGTATGTTATCAGAACACACAAACCAAAACGCAAATTTATCATTTCATCAATAAACGTTTCAAAATCTCGCTTTGAGTCCCCAGCGGCACAAACCACGGCACAAACGGTTTAAAGGTTTTTCCCAGATCACGACAATTGGACATCTTTAGGCAAGAGTGAGCAGGTATCCTTCTATGCGAACGCGTTACATCCTAACCTCACAATCACACTCCATCGGGTGAAATTGTGGTCAAAAAGCTTTGCCTATATATAGTTTTACGTAAATAACACACTTAAAAATTTCATCTCGTGTTCAGCGGGCGGACTCGAAACCACACCTTCACAATCCGGGGTGAATGTCTACCAATTCTACCACTGAACGCGTTACTACGTGACTAAGTCCGAAACGAAACTTTGTAGTGCTTGATCGACATGAGTGTCGATAGTCTCATCAATATTGTAGGTATATTTACAATATCCAGTGGAATATTTTACAAATATTGTGACCACCAGTGTCAGAATGAGACTGCTTAATCAATAGTTGTTATTTTTTAATAGCAATCTTATTGCGATTTATTCTTAAGTAAATAACACACTTAAAAATTTCATCTCGTGTTCAGGCGGGACTTCGAAACCCACGCCTTCCAACAATTCGGGTGAATGTACTACCCGGATGATGTTATGTTTACTTAAGCATAACTCGCATAAGATTGCTAAAATAAATTATCCAACTATGATTAAGCATCTCATCTTAACTGGTGGTCAAGATATTTTTGTAATAATATTTCCACTGGATATTGTAAATATACCTACAATATTGATGAGACGATCGACAGCTCCATGTCGAATCAAGCACTTACAAATTTCGTCGACTTAGTAACGCGTTCAGTGGTATAAAATTGGTAGTACATCACCGGATTGTGGAAGTGTGGGTTCGAGTCCGCCTGAACACGAGAAAAGGGGGTGAAAAAATTTTTAAGTGTGGTTATTTACTTAAGAATAAATCGCATAATATTGCTCTAAAATATCAATCTATTGATTTAAGCAGTCTCATCTTAACTGGTGGTCAAATATTTGTAATAATATTTCCACTGGATATTGTAAATATACCTACACAATAATTGATGCGACTATCGACAGCTCATGTCGAATCAAGCACTTACAATTTCGTCGACCTTAGTAACGCGTTCAGTGTATAATTGGTAGTACATTCACCCGGATTGTGGAAGTGTGGGTTCGAGTGCCCGCCCTGAACACGAGCTGAAATTTTAAGTTGTGTTATTTACTTAAGATAATTCGCATAAGATTGCCTATAAATATCAACTACTATATAGTTTGTGTAAAAAACATCGATATCCGCATCCATAACACTCACAATAATATCTGTACTCACTTACATATCTGTAGGGTAGGCTGGAACAGAAACACGCAAAATTCTCTTGGATATTTTAATTTATTTTACATTCTTAAAATAATCAAACTAATTGTAAATTGTTCCAAAATACCTGCCATACTCACTGAATTTCACATCAACATGTTTCACAACACTAAACTAAAATGGAAGCACTGCAGCGTCCTCTGATGGAGGTGAAGGAGTTGTGTTGCAA
>JADPWL010003122.1:0-40001 GCA_019059595.1 Marasmia exigua
AAACAAAGTAAGTAGCCTAAGCACTTGTGTTATGAGTACTAAGGTGCCACATATACATTGTCTTAGTGTTTCACGGTTTTTTTTACTTTTTTTTTTTTTATTGCTTATAGTAGGTAGACTAGCTTGCGGCTCATCTGATGGTAAACGGTAACCGCCGCTCATAGACATCAACAATGCCGGAGCACAGTCATGCCGCTGCCTACCGTGAGAGAAGAACTCTTTTCAAACCTCGTTTAAAAAAGGACATGTCATAGCGATCAGGGAACACTTTTATTTTACTTCAGACATGAATAGGCTAGTGATAATGATGACGAGTAGGTACTAAGTATCTCACGTGGTTCTATTTTCACTGTGAAGATTTCATTGTAGTCATAATCATTTTGTAGATTTAAATATCTTTCTATACATTTTTAACTAAACTTTTTTGATTTCAGTAGTACAAAATGCCGTGAGCCGTGTGGTCCCCGGCAGAGTAGAATAGGCCACCCTCACTCTTACCGAGGTGTCGTAAAAGGCAACTAAGGTAAAGCTGCTGGCATGATCATCAGCACCCAGAGAAGGAAAACTCTGCATTTATATGACTGACCGGATGGCGCAATTGGTAGTGACCCTGCCTCTTACGCCAAAGGTCGTGGGTTCGATCCCCACCCTGGACAAACACTCGTGCGATGAATACTTGTGTTTGTTCGGTGTCTGGGTGTAATATATGTATTTCAGTATATATTTGTGTTCCTCTGTTGTCTGATATCTGTAACACAAGTGCTTAAGCTACTTAGTACGGAATCAGGTCAACGTATGAGATGTTGTGAGAACTATTATTATTGTGAGAACTATTATATATCAAAACCCTCCCAACCCGTCTGCCAAGCGTGGTGAGTATGGCAATTACCCCTCATGTGATTGAGGGAGGCCCGTGCCCCAGCAGTGGGGACTTGAATGGGCTGACGATCATGAGTACAAAATATTTTCAAAGAATTTAGACCTTGATTTTGGTTTCCGCTTTCAGATTTTTGGTTTTCTATGGAACTGGAGCCTGAAAAGTGTAAATAGATATTTATTTAATAAATAACCATTTTATATTAAAAAAATATTGGTATAAATTTAGTTTTTATTACCAAACATTGGTTTGCTGAACATGCGGTCTTTTTCTACAGCCTGATTTTCCACAGGATCTGTAATACATCAAAGTTATCATTACTATCATTAACATCATTACCGTCACACGACTAAAAATATTCACGTATAAAATAAAAAAATTAAAGTACTTATGTAACACAATTGTTTAAACTGATGGCTCATAAATAAAAGTTTGCTCGGCTATTTATTACCTGTTAGTTACAACAATGCAGGTCTGTCACAAATATTTTTACGTTTAGGGACAATTAACGGAAAATTGTATTAAAATGTTCGAGTAATTTACTATTTGGTATTTTCTAAAGTCATGATGATGATTATAGTAAACATTGCATGCCCTGGTAACTCTAAAAAGCTGGTGCGCGGCTCCTAAAGTGGGTCCCGCTGAAAATCAGCGCCCTGGCCGACCATAAACATAAACATAAACATTTATTTATTTGCCAAAATACACATTGATACATGGTCTTACAAATGGTATCGTAGTCATGGTATCCAGCCTGCCAGCAGGCGTGCAAATAATAATAATAAGTATAATAATAACATATTTTTCTAGTGAACTAAACAAGGATTACAAATTTTAATATACTTTCTTTACAAAGACTAAATAACAATTTTCAATAGAAACAACTTTACCACATCAACAAGAATACCTAATATTTAACAAATAAAAGGATAGAATCACTTTAAAAGTAACATAGTCATTAAGTATGTTTCTCAAGAATTCTCATTTTCAAAGTATTCCTTAATACTATAGAAACATTTTAGAGCTAACCATGTTGTAAGTTTAGTTTTGAAGGACTTACCTTCTAGTATTTTAATGTGTAGTGGTAGTTTGTTATAAATTGCTATTGACATGTTATATATGTTCTGTTTGTATATGTAGGTGTGTGATGGTGGTTTATGTAATAAATGATGATATTTATCTCGAACATTTCTTTTTGTGACTTCAGTATATTTTTTGTAATAATGTGGGTATGATTTTACAAAGCAGCATACTTCTTTGATGTACTGACAGGGCAAAGGAAGAATGTTAAGTTTTTTAAAAAGTGGCTTGCAACTGTCTATAAAACCCGCGTTACAGATTGACCTGATACATTTTTTTGAAGAATGAAAGCTCTCTCAACATCTACTGAGTTTCCCCACATAATAGGCCGTAGTTCAGTACAGAAGCGACATACCCGTGGTAGGCTGTAAGGGCTGCTTCTATAGATATAGTTTGTCGTAAGCGTTTTAGGGCAAAAACATAGCGATCTAATTTATTACACATATATTCTATATGTCCCTTCCAGTTCAGATGTTCGTCAATTAACAGTCCTAAGAATTTAAAACTGTTTACTTTATCAATATTATGTTCGTTATGGTTTAATTTAAAATTTAATTCATTCGTGTTATATGACCTGTATTCCATGACTTTAGTTTTCGAAAGATTAATATGTAAGTTATTAAGTTCTAGCCATTTTATGATATTTGAAAGATCAGGAAGACCAGGGTAATATGCTGAGCGGGCGCCTATTTGGCAGTAATGAGATATAAGTTTCATATCTTGTACTGTATTGTATTTATCCGATCCTTTTATTTTGCATGTTAAGTTGTATCTTTATTTTGCCAAATAAATTATTACTTTACTTTACTCTAAGTAAGGTGGCCGTCACTTAGCTTTATGTTTAAGTTTGTCTATGATATATTTTTTTCCTGTATCAGTGTTGATCTTGTTCGTTATCGTAATAGAATTAAATAAATCTGCCGATCTGCGAGTGGAACAGGTTTGATTAACGCTATCAATCGTAACGTTTTTGAGAACTGCGAATAGACATGCGATGATGAACATGTAGGTACCTCACCTGGTTCTGGTTTCACTGTTAAGTTTTCATCGCCTGTATAGTGAAATGTCTTTCTTTACGACTTGTACAGTGGCGGACACATCAAGCTATACAAAACTGTCAAATTTCTTCATTCGATTATAAACCTTATATTGTTACACATTGAGTTCGAAATCGATTAAGGAAATTTGACAGTTTTGTATAGCTTGACCTGTCCGCCACTGTACCTCTCGACCCGTTTGGAACAGTGGTACTGAACGCTGCCTTTGGTCTAAGGGTTGCGGGTTCGATCCCCGCACAGTACAAACATTTGTGTGCATGAACATGTCTGTTTGTATTGGTCTGGGTGTTTGTATGTATAATAAGTATGTATTTACAAAAGAAAAGTATAATAAATGTATATATTTGTAATCCCGCTGTTGATTCTGATATCCGTAACACAGATGCTTGAGCTACCTATCTCGGAGTCAGATCAATGTAAGTGATGTTGTGAAATATTATTATTATTTACCCATGAGTGAAGGAAAGAGGTTTTTTTTTCTTTATTTAGATTCTGTTACCAATCAGATGTTTCACTAGTCGGAAATATTTGTCAAAATGTTAAACCTTTTTCTCGTTTTCCGCCATCAGATTTTTGGTTTTCTTTAGAACTGGAACCTGACAATTGTAATACATAGTTAATTAATAACCAGTTTATAAAAAAACACGTGATAATACGATCAAATTTGTTTTCTATTACCAAACATTGGTTTGTTGAACATGCGGTCTTTATCTACAGCCTGGTTTTCCACAGGATCTGTAATGGATCGAAGACATCATTAC
Organism: Marasmia exigua; assembly: GCA_019059595.1. Classification (NCBI taxonomy): domain Eukaryota; kingdom Metazoa; phylum Arthropoda; class Insecta; order Lepidoptera; family Crambidae; genus Marasmia; species Marasmia exigua. The sequence continues at coordinate 3,777 of JADPWL010003122.1, forward strand.
TATCATAGATAGGCATCATTACCATCACACGAATAATAATATTTATGTATCAACATTATATCAAATTGAAAAATATACGTACTCAAATACTTTTAAATTGTTTCAGATAATTATTAATTTATAGTGAAAAGAGCAAATAGGTACCTCACCTGGTTCTGGCTTCACTGTCAAGTCTTCATCGTCTGTATAATGAAACCTTCTTTAGATTTTGTTACTACAGTAGTCGCGAGCAAACACTCAGGACCTAATTTCCATACTAATTTCAGAGGGCTATAAATATGAAAGTATCTGTGCTTTAGTGATAATTTTATTGCAAATCGATTTCAAAAGTGTTCAAATTTCAATTCATTATTTTTAAAGATTACAGAAACGTGGTGATTTCTTTAAAAAAAAAAAGAAATTGTGGTTGATTTTCGCATCGCATAATATTGCATGGAGGAAGACCAAGGAATTGCTCAAGAAATCATAATTTCAAGATATTTCATATTAGGCCTCGGAAGTTAGTATGTTTGTATGAAAATCAGGTCCTGAATCGATTTGGTTGCTCGTGAGTGTAGTAAGATTTTTCACTGGTTGGAAAAAATTGTCAAATATTCAAACCTTTTTCTTGTTTTCCGCCATCAGATTTTTGGTTTTCTTTGGAAATGGAACCTGACAATTGTAATACATAGTCAATTACTTAATACCCTGTTTATATAAAAACACGTGTTAATTCGATCAAATTTGTTTTTATTACCAAACATTGGTTTGTTGAACATGCGGTCTTTATCTACAGCCTGGTGTTCCACAGGATCTGTAATAGATCGAAGTCATTATTACTATCATAGATAGGCATCATTACCATCACACTTATAATAATATTTATGTATCAACATTATATCAAATTGAAAAATAAAAGTACTCAAATATTTTAAAATTTTTTGAGATATCCTAATAGACTTGTGAAAGAGCATATTCTAGGTGCAGTGGCGGACACATCAAGCTATACAAAACTGTCAAATTTCTTCATTCGATTATAAACAGTTTAGCTTGACCTGTCCGCCACTGTGCCTCACCTGGTTCTGGATTCACTGCTAAGTTGTCATAATGAAACGATTTGTTTTAGTTTTTGTTACTAGTGCACATTTTTACTAGTTGGAAATATTTTTCACAAACCTTTTTCTTGTCTTCCACCTTCAGATTTTTGGTTTTCTATACTTCCTGAAAAATATTCATACATTTTAATACCACATTATTTTAAAATGTGTCATATTAATTCATTAGAATTTCATTTTAATTACCAAAGAGCGGTTTGCTGAACATGCGGTTTTTATCTACAGCCTGATTCTGATTCTCCACAGGAACTGCTAATTCTGTAATAAATTAAAGTAATCATTACCATCACATAGTCAGACAGATCATCATTACCAATAAAGTCGTCATTATCATATTATTTTGTTCAGTATAAATTTGATCTTCGGGTTCTTCGCGTGTAATTTCCATGGGCTCAAAAATATTGTTCAAATTAAAAGTTTATATTGAAATCAGAAGAAATTTAAATTGAAAGAAGGCCAAGGGTATCTTTACGTGTTCTTATTTCAAAATAAAAATTTAATATTCTAATTCGGACAATATTTTCGAGCCCAAGGAAATTATACGCGAAATCCGGAAGGTCAAATTTCGGAGAATCACCCTTTTTTATTTTCGTCACTCAATTTTAAAATTAGATTCAAAGTATTTTGCATAATTCGTTTCTAATTTTAAAATTGATACGATCAAATCTATTTCTATTTTGCTCTTGTACCTCAGACATATGAAGTTATGGATGATCCAAAATCCTAATAGGGTGACTTCACGTGTCACCTTGTGTATCTCTTATCTCTAAAAATAACGTTCTTAAGTATATTTGAAACACTATTCGTACCTTGTTGATGGTTTTCTTCGACAATGAGACTTTTATCTAAGGTAATTGAAAAAGAAACAGCATAAAAAAATATTACTCAAATAAAGTATCAACCCACTGCAGGGCTACGGCCTCCATCATAGAAATCAAGTTCTCGTTATTATGATAGGATTTTTTTTATGCTAAAGGCGGACAAACGAGCAAGCGAGTCACCTGATAGAAAGTAGGTAATCAACGCCGCCCATGAACATCCGCGAAATGAATTAAATTATTAGAAATATATTTATTTAGAAATTAGGCTTAATCACCATGCTTGGCTTATGCCTTATTGGTGACCAGTCCACAAACCCGAGCTGGGTTCGAAAACTTTTGCTCGCTTTTAACATACACTTTTGCTCGCTTTTAACATACACTTTTGCTCGCTTTTCAGTGTCAGCCCGAAGTCTGGCAGTTGGCGGTCTTGCCTCGGAAAGCACGTTAAGGGTCACCTTAGAACCTTAGGTCCCGTTAAAGTCAAATGTTGGGTCCGTTTTTGTACGCGAAAAATTGATTCACGCCAAAAGCGGCCACTTTAAGCCGTGAATCAATTTTTCGCGTTTGTGCACGCACCCAATTTGTGCATGGTTATTTAATAAATAGTATAAGTGTTTGCCGAGAGGTTGTAACCCCGAAATTGTTTAAAATAGATCCGGTTTAGTAGGTAAAAATTACAATCGATTTATTTATTTATTTAATTTAAGGCATACACAACAGGTGACAATCGATAAAAATACAAACTTAAGAACAATATACTTAGAGCTAGATTGAAACCTAAGAACGTGTACACACAACAATACCAATAACATCGCCTACAGAAATAAATGATTTAGTAAGTAGTTCAAGCGTTTATCAATCGATTGGTGTCGCTAGTGTGACCTACCCGTCACCTTAAGATCTGCTGCTGTTGCCGAATCAGTTGAAGGATAATATTATTACTTTTGCTCGATCCTACCCTACCCAGCTACACCAGTGCTGTGGAGTCACAAGAGCAATGCCAACCTTCGAACTCCCCTCCCCCCGCTTTAAGACCCCGGTACCCTCACTCAATCGGGGAAACAATACGCAGGCGCTGCTTTAGATACGCCGATTTTCTGTGAGGCCGATATCACTCGGTGAAGCCACCCATTCATGCCAAAGCTGGGCTCTCCCACGGTCGCAAGTATCTACCATCTTACCTTCTTTAAGTGCTTTCTTCTTTTTTTCACCGGAGCTCAACTCTTCTAAATAAAAAAAAACTTTATCTTTTAAAAAGGTTTTTTTTCATGTGTGTTAAATAAACTCAAAAATTACTGTACACGCCCCGACTTTATGAATACCTACCAAAAAAAGTTCTTGAGTGCATATGTCACCGGAAAATAACAAGGTCCGTAAGTTTATCAATTTACTAGGAAGCTTATAAACTTTTGTAGGATTCTAAACGGGAGATAAATTGTATTATTTTACGTACACATTTTCGTACATTGATAAACTTACCGAACTCACTCGTAAAATAATAAGTAAGCAATATCCAAACTCGCCTCGCCTCGCCAACCCGTCTGCCAAGCGTGGTGAGTATGGCAATTACCCCTCATGTGATTGAGGGAGGCCCGTGCCCCAGCAGTGGGGACTTAAATGGGCTGATGATGATGATGATGATGAATATCCAAACGCTACGCACGATCTGATTGGCATTGCCACTATGAACATTGACCAATCAGAGAGCAGTGTGTTATTTTACGTATTTAAAAGATTCGTTTATTTAAAAGAGTTTCTGTGATTGGTCGAACCATATAAAATTTTACGAATAGATATCCGTTATTTTATAAATTTACCATGTGGAAATTGATAGATTTACGTAAGTGTGGACGTAATATAATACAATTTATCTCCCGTTTAGAATTCTACGAAAGTTTATAAACTTCCTAGTAAATTGATAAACTTACGGATCTTGTTATTTTCCGGTGACACATATACTAATGTAAACAAACGTTTTTCGCCAAGGAACATACGTTCTAATCTCAAAAATAACCTTCCCATAAAAATTGCATTAATAAGAAACAAAGAAAGGAGGAATGTTTATTTGGAACCAATGATTACATAACGCATCTCCACTCCCTCTAGTATGGCTGATGTCGATCTGATGTCTGATCGCTTACCGTCAGGTGACTCGCTTGCTCGTTTTCCTCTCTTTCTCATAAAAAAAACGTAATATATTTTTATTTATTATTACAGAAACAATAACACCCTATTAACAAACCTAGTTCGTCAAATTTTTTATTGAAAATTTAAAACCCCTCGACACAAATAAGCTTATTCATTTGATACCTATATTGACTGACGGCGGCCATCTTGGATTTGAAATTTTTCACAATTAATATATTCTGCTACTCAAGCCCTTTTATATATATTCCCATATTGTGGGAGTTGTGTTAAAACATAAAATCCAAATCTTTGTGACGGCGGCCATCTTGGATTGATTTTTATCCAACATAGCTAAGAACACTCCCTCCTTATTCATCTTTCAAACAAAAAAAAAACAAAATCAAAATAGGTTAATTTGTTCGGGAGCTACGATGCCATAGACAGACACACAGACACGTCAAACTTATAACACCCCGTCGTTTTTGCGTCGGGGGTTAAAAATATATTAACGTATTAACTACGTAATTACATGGTCTCACTCAATATGCTACAATAAGCCACTCGTATTCTGCACTTTAGTGTGAGAAGGTGCTTTTTTATGTTCCTTGGGAAAAAATGTTTGGTTTCATTAGAATAATGTTCACGAGAAGTTTGCGTGTAAATAAAGTGTTAAGGTGACGGGTAGGGCACACTAGCGACGCCAGTGGATTTTAATTTTTAACTACTAAACCGGATCTATTTTAAACAATTTCGGGGTTACAATCTCTCGGCAAACACCTATAGTATTTATTTAATACTTATAGTTAACTGTTTGGTCTGCTTTTGCGATCGAATTTTGGATTACAGCCACTTTTGGCGTGAATAATTTTTTCGCGTCCAAAAACGGACCCAACATTTGTGCATGGTTATTTAATTAATAGTATAAGTGTTCGCCAAAAGGTTGTAACCCTGAAATTGTTTGAAATAGATCCGGTTTAGTAGCTAAAAATTAAAATCGATTGGCGTCGCTAGTGTGCCCTACCCGTCACCTTAAGTACAACCTGTGCGGATAAAGAATGGGATCAGAAATGGCGGCGAATCTATTCACTTCTCGCTCGCACACCCACGAATGCGAGCTTAGACGCAAATAGTGTGCGAACGAGAAGTGAATAGATACGCCGCCATTTCTGAATCCATTCTTTATCCGCACAGGTTGTAGTTGGATTCGCCATAGATCCAGACATAAAAATAACGAATTATTAAATTATTTAATATATTTGTTTTTTTTTCGCCTAGAATTTTTAGGGTTTTGTTTTAGGGACTAGTTTAATTTTAGGGCATCTTTAAAAATGTATATAAATTATGATATTGCTTAAAAACCCTTTCAATGTAGAATTAAAAAATAAACAAATGTACGAACATTCATTAATTCATTACCTATACAAATCTGTCAAATTTCTTCAACCAATTCTCGCCTTTTTCTTTTACTGTAGATAGGTAAGCAGTTGACCATATTTCACCTGATGGTAAGTGATAATATGGTCTAAGACTGTAGCACGATTACCTAGAAGATACCTATTCACTCGCGCTTTGAAAACCCCCAAATTGTAGCCTCTAGGGAACACCTCCTCAGGCAGCTGATTCCACTGTTTCGCAGTACGAATAAGGAAACAGGATTCAAACCTCTTTGTGCGGACCTTTGGTATTTCTACCATGTACCGGTGTCGATTGAGGGTCTGCCTGGTGGAGTAGTGGAAAAACGGAGATGCTCCAATGGCCATTATTAATTAATTAATTAATAATATAATAATAATAATCCTCACAACATCTCATAGGTTGACCTGATTCCGTACTCTACTTAAGCACTTGTGTTACAGATATCAGACAACAGAGGAACACAAATATATACTTAAATACATATATTACACCCAGACACTGAACACACACAAGTGTGTTCAGTGTCTGGGTGGGTCGCACGAATGTTTGTCCAGGGTGGGGAGCGAACCCACGAAGTTTGGCGTAAGAGGCAGGGTCATTACCAATGGACAACATTTCAAAATTGCTAAGCTCTGAAACAAAAAATACCATTTCTTTATTTACTTTTCCGCTGCGCGAATATATATTTATTAATTTTTTATATTGCTTATTTACTGAGAAAAAAATAAAAACTAAAAAACGTAAGATGACGTCATCGGACGGCAGAATGTGAAATATTTCTTTGCTTAGCACATTATAGTTCTAAATTTACGAAATGTCTAACCCATGACATACAACTGTCAAAAAAAGAAGACAACTTGTCAACGTTGAATGAATGAATGACGTTGACAATGTTGACACTAGTATTCTTTACCTTTGACAGTAGTACCTTTTTTACTAAAGCAATGATAAGCAAAGGAATATCGCTGTATTCAGCTGTCCGATGACGTCATTTGGCGCTTACGTCTATTTAGAATGTAAAGAATTTCAATAATTATTTTATGTATGAAATGGCAAAATTTTGAAAAAAGAAAAAATAAGAGTCTGTTCATTTTATGTCTAGTTTCATATAAAAAAACAATATGGACATGTTAAAAATATGAAATGTTGTTCATTGCGCCATCCGGTCAGTCATATTTAATAAAAAAATATATTCAAGTAACCAAGACTCAATTTGCACATAAATAAAACAATAATGAAGCTACATAGCATAATCCACAACTTGCAACACAAAATTGGGATGTAGTATTGCATAGACACCCAAATCACCGCTGCACCACCCCGCCAGCCGCTGCACAACAGAGATTCACGTACAGTGGCGGGCACATCAAGCTATACAAAACTGTCAAATTTCTTCATTCGATTATAAACCTTATATATTTTTTTTTACATTATGGCAGACAAACGAGCAGACGGTTCACCTGATGGTAAGTGAATTACAGATGCGTTGCCGGCTCTTAAGGGAGGAATAAGCTCTTTTCTTGAAGATCACCAGGTCGTATCTGTTCGGAAACACCATCGTTGGTAGCTGATTCCATAGTTTTACTACGCGCGGTAGGAAGTGGCGTGAGAAGCGCACTGTGGTGGAGTAAAATCCATCCAAGTGATGTAAGTGAAATTTGGAATTCTGGCGTGATGTAGGATGGTGAAAATTTGCAGCTGGAATAAGGCCGAACAGCTCCTCGGAACACTCCCCATTGTAGATGCGATAGAAGACACATAGTGATGCTACATTTCTACGCAATGACAAAGGATCAAGCGTTTCGGAAAGAGCCCGGTCGTCGATAACTCTGACTGCCCTTCGCTGGATACGGTGGTTATATTGTTACACATTGAGTTTGAAATCGATTGAGGAAATTTGACAGTTTTATTATAGATTGACCTGTCCGCCACTGTACCTACAGTCCAACTTGGTAGCTATCATACTCAGGACACTGTTGCCACCGCGCCTGCGCACCAGGGATGCACATTTATAGATAGATAGATAGATAGAATACTTTATTGCACAGAAAAAAAACACAACTTTAAAACCTAGGCATTACAGAAACTTAATTGTACAATTTCGGCGGTCTTACCGCTGGAAGCGATTTCTACGTCTTTACGTTCGTTCTTTCGTAGGTGGTGCAATATTGAAAAAGGAAAATAAAAGTGAACTGTATATATATATATATATATATATATTAAAATATTTATAATGCTAATACATAAATAAACACAATATTATATACTAATAAATAAATATGTTATACTTGGATAAAATAATATAAAGGACTAGATATACATTCATATAAATTAGGATTTTAGACGGACCATCGACTACTACCGATGACTGGACCTGTAAAGACTGAAAGGAATGTAAAGATTTATTGCGTATGTAGCAAAGAAACAGCTGACATGCGCGTCTGCAAACATACCTGATGCGCTACAGAATCGAGACACAGCGGTATCCTTAAGGCATTATTATACTGGACCCGCAGGGAATTGAAGGCCCTTTGCGTTTATGTCAAACATGTTACGTTCAGTATTTTATTGACAAAATTTGGCAGATTGTGGTACCCTGATGTGTGGCTGACTGTACTCTGAACCACCACTTACCTGACGAGATGATGAGGTGTGGTTCTTGGTGGACAAACATAAATAAAATTCAGGATGTATCGGTAAACGGTTGGCCGTGGTAATGTCATGTTTCGGCATGAATGGGCTATCTTGACCGGTATGATAGGCATCTAGCTTTTAAGTTTTGTATGTTGTGCAATAAAGAGTATCTATTTTACATATCTAGCTGTTTTTGTCGGTATTTTGTACGGGTAAAGAGATTTTTTTGCTGTAATATTAAACAGATACTAGTTACAAGGTTTCTATTATGTGTAATCTATGGGTTCGTTAAGACAAAACATGGCCAAGCACAATATATGGTATACTTAGTAAGAAACATAGATTTAGCAATCGTTTCCAACCGTACGTCATCGTCGTCATCGTCTGCCCATTTAAGTCCCCACTGCTGGGGCACGGGCCTCCCTCAATCACATGAGGGGTAATTGCCATACTCACCACGCTTGGCAGACGGGTTGGCGAGGGTTTTGATATAAATACAGAGTTTTCCTTCTCTGGGTGCTGATGATCATGCCAGCAGCTTTACCTTAGTCGCCTTTTACGACACCTCGGTAAGAGTGAGCGTGGCCTATTCTACTCTGCCGGGACCACACGGCAAACCGTACTATTTAAATAAAATAAAACCATTTGTAACCACAACATGGTCTTAAGGTGACGGGTAGGGCACACTAGCGACGCCAATCGATTTTATTTTTTGTTACTAAACCGGATCTATTTTAAACAATTTCGGGGTTACTACCTCTCGGCAAACATTTGTACTTTTAATTAAATAACTATGCACAAATGTTGTCCAACGCGTACGCTAAAAATTTATTCACGCCCAAAGCGGCCACTTTTGGCGGTAATAATTTTTCGCGTACAAAAACGGACCCAACATTTGCTCATGGTTATTTAATAAATAGTATACGTGTTTGCCGAGAAGTTGTAACCCCGAAATTGTTTTAAATAGATCCCGTTTAGTAGCTAAAAATTAAAATCGATTGGCGTCGCTAGTGTAGCCGTGTGGTCCCCGGCAGAGTAGAATAGGCCACCCTCACTCTTACCGAGGTGTCGTAAAAGGCGACTAAGGTAAAGCTGCTGGCATGATCATCAGCACCCAGAGAAGGAAAACTCTGAATTTATATCAAAACTCTCGCCAACCCGTCTGCCAAGCGTGGTGAGAATAGAATAGAATAGAATAGTTTATTTACTTTTGAACAGGCAATTTTGAGTATGGCAATTACCCCTGATGTGTTTGAGGGAGGCCCGTGCCCCAGCAGTGGGGACTTAAATGGGCTGATGATGATGATGATGATATGAGGTCGCTAGTGTGCCCCACCCGTCACCTTAAGCGGTTGTTTTATATCACTAGTCAGGAATCGGAATCGCAAAACGGAACCGTTCTTTACAATTAAATTAGAAAACTATTAATAAATTCCTTAAAATAAATATAAATACAAACCTGAGCGTATTGGTCCAACTGTATGTCCCCCACTTGATTCTTGCTTGCCTAAAAACCCCGTGGTATAAAAAATTAAATTACGGTGTGACAAGGATGTTTTGGCCAACGATTATAGTTAGAACTAACTAATACTTGTGCTGATACTGCCATAAGTTATATTAGGAAATACAAGTACCTACAGTAAAAGGACAGTCAAACGTGTAATTTTTTTTCAATCGATTCCTTCGATTCGACAACCTCTCGGCAAACACATCATCATCATCATCATCAGCAACCCACACTCGTCCACTGCTGGACATAGGTCTCCCCTAATGCACGCCACTGCTCCCGATTTTCGGCCACTCTCATCTAGCCCACACCAGCCAGCCTTCGAATGTCATCATCCCATCTTGTCGCAGGGCATCCTACACTACGCTTACCGAGTCGCGGTCTCCACTCAAGGACTTTACGGCTCCAACGGCTGTCAGTTCTGCGGCTAATATGACCAGCCCACTGCCACTTCAGTTTGCCAATTCGGTATTCACATACTATTTATTAAATTACCATGCACAAATGCGAAAAATTGATTCACGCTAAAAGTGGCCGCTTTTGGCGGTAATCAATTTTTCCCGTACAAAAACGGACCCAACATTTGTGTATGGTTATTTAATAAATAGTATAAGCGTTTGCCGAGAGGTTGTAACCCCGAAATTGTTTAAAATACATCCGGTTTAGTAGCTAAAAATTAAAAACGATTGGCGTCGCTAGTGTGCGCTACCCGTCGCCTTAATTAATTACTTACTCATTTCTGCTGGTTCATATTCATAACTATCCTCTGGTTCGTCTTCTGAAAAAGATATATTTTTGGTTTTTATAATACGAAAAGCCAATTATGAAATTCACATCATCATCGTCTTAACGTTTTTTATTTATTTATTTATTTTATTTGGTATACAAAACATATTACAATCTAATAAGAAAAAAATATACAATACATTCGACAAGTACCCGATTGCAATACAAAAACATGTATACACAGACAGAAAATCAATCGAAAGCTAACAGTTACAATAAAATTAAAAATTAAAATTAAACTAAAATTAACTTAAAACTAAAATCCACAGTTACCCCCTCACATGCAAAGAAGATAAAGAGGAGGGATAGTGTCTTACAACGCACCACAGATGCATTGCAAAACAGACCTCTTGAACTGATGTAGGTTGTACCGGTAGAGATCCAATTCCTCATGTTTATCAACCATCTTGTTATAGGTACGACACATCCTGACGATTGGTTTTGTCCCGGTTGCGTCCCAAGCTGTCGCTTCGGAGCCCGGGCGGGTCCGCTTTCCTACTTCGATTCTTCTAATTCGCACTGTCTTGTACTCGGATATCCCTAGTAGTCAAGTTTCAAGGGCCGATCCAGGGGGTCTAATTTGAAGTTAACTTTGAGACTCAACCAAACGTATTTGACGACGTTTCCTAATTTGAAGTGAACATTGCGTCGGTTGAACTCAACCGAAACTCTTTTGACACATCTCGCCTCAAACCCTAATTTGAAGACGCCAATGCTCAACCAAAATATCGAATTTGACATTTCTTGTCTCGCGTCTTTATGTCAAAATTCACGATAGCTCGAAAGGTGTTTTGGTTCGGTTGAATGGATTTATGGTGTATTAAAAAAGGATCTTTATGTCTTTGTGAATAAGGTCCAATGACTTACATATCAATAAAGATTAGTTTAAAGCGGAGTTTCTTGGTATAAAATGTTAAAATTGCTATACCTATATAGATGATTATGAATACATACTTAGGTACTTTTAATGCTTAATCAAAGTTTTAATGTATGAATCTCAGTACTTACGTTTAAATATGTAAATTAATTTACATTAAGTGCCTATTTACCTACTTACTGAGAATTTTTGTAGATTTATGCCAGTGAGAACATATATGGTATAGTTAAATGATTTATGCAGATTTAAGTAAGTAAGTATACTAAGTACCTACCTAGTGGTGTAGGCTTCTTATAGATAAACTAGATTCACTAAGTAATTAGTCTTTTTCTACGACTAAGTACATTGTATTCTTCAAACTTAATCTTAACAGTTCAAAAGTTTGGAACTTTTGATGGTTTAATTAGGTATTATTTATATAGGCTTTTGACTCAATTAGGTATTAATCCACCAAAGTAAAAAGTGAAATACATTTTGAGGGTTTTAACCATTTGCAAGCCTCAATTATGTATTACAAGAGGCAATAATTTTGCCTAAGTTCCTACTTTGTCTACATTACAAGTATACATAATAAGTTTTCTCTTTCCTTAAAAAGTAGGTATACCTACCTACTTACCTTTGTGTTAGGTTCCTACATAACTATTTAAGTACCTAGTTATCTACTTATAAATTTTACAATTTTGGGGTAATTTTGGATATCCATTAAAGATTACACAGTACCAACCAGTTAAACTTATGTTTAACTGGTTTAATACATTTGCTCCACTATTAGTTAGTGAATTTCAATATATCCCATAGAATATTTCACAACATCACATATGTACATTGATCTGACTCTGAGATAGGTAGCTCAAGCACCCGTGTTATGGATATCATAGTCCACAGTGGGATTACAAATATATACATATAATACTTTTCTTTAGTAAAAACATACTAATACATAGAAAACACCCAGACCAATACAAACAGACATGTACATGCACACAAATGTTTGTACTGTATGGGGATCGAACCAGCAACCCTTGAACCAAAGCCATCGTTCACTACCACTTCCAAAAGCCCTGTTAACACTCATGCGATTAACATACTAATTAACAGGAGAACAGTACATAAGGAATGAAAAAAACAACAAAGTACATGTGATGGAATCATTTATTAAAATAAATAATAAAAGATACAATAATGTTATCCTATTTTAAGAAGAAACTATGTACACACACATATTTTGTATTCTTTCTGTGCAATAAAGGATGTCTATCTATCTATCTTCACACACCCACTTAGTATTAATTAATAACCTTTAACTATTTACAAATAAAATAACGCCCCATTGTCTAATGGTTTAAGACGGTTCTGACGATGGCCCTGTGGCCATGATCTCGGGGTCATGGGTTCGATTCCCGGGTCGAGCAAAGTTTTGAATTTTCCGAACATAGTTCGGGTTTGTGATCACTAATCCGCATTTGGCAAGAGTGATGATTAAGTCTAATCCCATCATAGTAGCGATGACTTGATTTCTATGATGGGGGTCTTAGCCCTACAAAGGGAATAATTAAGCTGATACTTTACTTTATTTACATAATAAATGATGACTGAATGATGCTTGTCCATAGGTACTTATCAGTTGAATTATAACAAACTATTTTCAGCAAATAATTAACTTTGTTTAGCAATGAAACCCGGAGTACTGGAACTGGGTATGTTTCTTCTAGCGGAGATCTGTGCAATGCTGGTAGATATTCTGCAATAATCATAAAGGAGTTTTAAATAAAATAAATAAATACCTAATAATAAAAGTATTTTTATTGCTCTCTCATACAAAAAACTGTTGGTAGGTACATAGGTATTTCGATTACAATCATACTATTAAGTAAATAAAAATAAGCTATTTAATTTTAAAATGGAAATAATGTAAAAAATAAACTCAAATGCATATTTCTACCAACGAGCTCCATATGCACTTAAGATTACTTGAATAAGTTTCTGTAACATGTAACCATGATTAATTTGGTGTGGTTCCCCCGTCTAAGGGTTGTTAAGGTCAGACGGCAGTCCCTTCATAGTAATTGCCAGACTCGCCAATTCCACGGTACACTGGCCTCCAAAATCATGGTTTCTGGACCACCACCAAGAATAACACTGCAAGGATTTGACAACCCATTTGGAACGGTAGTGAATGCTGCCTTTGTTCCAAGGGTTGCGGGTTCAATCCCCGCACAGTACAAACATTTGTGTGCATAAACATGTCTGTTTGTATTGGTCTGGGTGTTTTCTATGTATTTATTAAAGAAAAGTATTATATGCATATATTTGTAATCCCACTGTTGATTCTGATATCCGTAACACAGGTGCTTGAGGTACCTATCTCGGAGTCAGACCAATGTATGTGATGTTGTGAAATATTTATTTATAAGGATTACACTTTTGTATACATGTTTCAAACAATTATATTATCTTTATCTTAATGTTTTTTCTTTCAGTAAGGAAATTAGTTATAGCACAGATATTATAGATTCAGTTAAATAACTTTTTGTTATTTTGATTACCTCCGGTGAGATGTTCACTTTTTTCAACTCATTCTCCAACAGTCATTCTAGCTCAGCTTTCTATTACAGTTTGGTCCAATGGAGAACTTTGATGTCTTGTTTACTGAAATATTTAGGTAATTACAAATGGTTAAATTATAGAAATGATGTTTCAAAGTTGTTCTTTCTAAAGTGTAAATTGGAATAGTCATCATCATTAGCCCATTTAAGTCCCCACTGCTGGGGCACGGGCCTTCCTCAATCACATGAGGGGTAATTGCCATACTCACCACGCTTGGCAGACGGGTTGGCGAGGGTTTGATATAAATGCAGAGTTTTCCATGTCTGGGTGCTGATGATCATGCCAGCAGCTTTACCTTATTGGCCTTTTACGACACCTCGGTAAGAGTGAGGATGGCCTATTCTACTCCGTGGCCGAGTGGTCCCCGGCAGAGTAAATTTAATAACAAATAAACTTATTTAGGTAGGATTATGCGACTAACCTAACTTATACTTGATTTTACTTAAGAAAGTAGAGTCTTTAGATAACTATAGAACTTGTATATAAGCATAATACTAATGTACATACGCTTTCAAACAATTTTACAATATTTTAAATTATGTATGTATTGAGATTGCATATTTATCGTACGTACATACTTATGTCAATAATTTACAAGTTTTTTTTCTAATGTTTCACAGAAGGCCACAGATAACTATATGGGCTATGATGTAGAAAAATAGCAAGCTGTCAGATTTTTAAAAATAATTTACAAGTTTTTTTCTAATGTTTCACAGAAGGCCACAGATAACTATATGGGCTATGATGTAGAAAAATAGCAAGCTGTCAGATTTTTAAAAATATTTTAACATTTTAATGTTTTTATTATTTAAAATCTTTCTTTCAAACACATTAAACAATAGTCCTTTTATTTAAAAAGTCAAATATCTCATATTCGTTAAAAAAAAATATGTTAATTATAAATAAAATCAATTCAATCGGTTTTATTTGATGTGGCTCTTTCGGCGACACTATCATCGCGAATATCATTCATTCACGAGAGTCTATGGTCGGATCCGTACGAAAGTGTCCCATACGATGGTATTTCAAATTGCCAAACTAAACTACAATTGATTGACTGTCGGCTCGATCGAACGATCGTACGTGGTAACTTGAAATTAGACCCCCAGGGGACGAGTCATGGGGTAATATTATTTTAAGTGACCTCCCCCTTTTTTGTGTTCTCTTTTTTTATGCTAGAGGCGGACAAACGAGCAAGCGAGTCACCTGATGGAAAGTAATCATCGCCGCCCATGAACATCCGCGAAATCGGAGAGATCGCTAATGTGTTGCCGGCCTTTTTAAAAAAGGAGGTCCCTAAGTCGTAGCCGTCCGGAAATACTCTGCAGCCAAACCGTTCCACAGAACTGAGGTAGGTACGTGGTAGAAAGTTCCGAGAAAAACGCACAGTATTAGACCGCCATCCATCGAGATGATGAGGATGGAATGACAATCGCTTGCGAGTGGTTCTCCCAGTGAGAATGCCGCCGGCTCAAAAAAGAGCCGACATCGGCGCTGTTAGCCAAGCATAAGATAAGGTAGGTAAGGTGTGCATAAGTGTTAAGTGTGACAGCTGGGTAGTGTAGGGCTCTCCCCTGGGGCACTCCCAGGGGTCTACCTACTAAACTCACCGGGGCATTTTCCATCTTGGCCCAGGAGATTAGGATGGGACCCGTTCTACCAAACGGGGGTTTCGCCCACGTCCAAACTTAGGGCAAGAAGCTCGCCAGCCCGGTCTCTCCCCCACTTACCACCGCCTGAAAGCCTAGGGCCGATCCCTCGGCCCACCGAACATAACCTCCCGTGTGGAACCCACACTGCTGGATGCAGCGCAGGCCCCACCGAGAGGACGACTGCGGATACCCTTCCCCACACATACCTACACTCTAACAACTCTGCAGAATAGGTTGGGGAAATAAAACCCGCAGGCTTCAAAAGCGAGACCGTCTCGAAATCAACTCCGCTGGAATCCGGGAAACGATGCATCACTAGGCAGCCGCTACACTCCGCTGGCTGCGGACGTGTAGCGCAGACCTTCCAAGACTTTGGCCGTGAGGCCTGAGCCCAAGGGTTCCCGTTCAGGTGGTTCTCACGTCAAAACACTCTCGACTACTGGAGCAGGTCACCCCAAAGCGAAGCCGGACATGGCCCCGGGCCCAGACCAATAAAGGGCCACAGGTAGATAAAGTTAAAGACAAAGATTTCTTTCATGGTCAGCCCATTTAAGTCCCCACTGCTGGGGCACGGGCCTCCCTCAATCACATGAGGGGTAATTGCCATACTCACCACGCTTGGCGAGGGTTTTGATATAAATGCAGAGTTTTCCTTCTCTGGGTGCTGATGATCATGCCAGCAGCTTTACCTTAGTCGCCTTTTACGACATCTCGGTAAGAGTGAGGGTGGCTAATGGACAACATTTCATATTTTTAACATGTCCATATTGTTTTTTTATATGAAAGTAGACATAAAATGAACAGACACATATTTTTCCTTTTTTCAAAATTTGTCCATTTTCATGCATAAAATAATTTTTTTTTTTTTTTTTTTTTTTATTATGAACTGTAGGCTAACGCTTGACCACAATCTCACCTGATGGAAAATGACGATGGGGTCTAGGATGTAACGCGTTTGCCTAGGAGATGCCTGTTCACTCTTGCCTTAAAGATGTCCAGATTGTAGTGGTCCGGAAAAACAGACCTTGGCAAGGAGTTCCATTCCTTGGCTGTCCGCATTATGAACGTGGAGGCAAATCGCTTCGTGCGGATAAGGGGTAAGTCAACAACGTATGGATGAAACCCCTCGCCACGCCTTCTTAATTATTATTGAAATTCTTTTTATTCTAAATAGACGTAAGCGCCAAATGACGTCATCGGACGGCTGAATACAGCGATATTCCTTTGTTATCATTGTTTTAATAAAAAAAAGGTATTACTGTCAAAGGTAAATAATACTAGTGTCAACATTGTCAACGTCATTCATACATTCAACGTTGACAAGTTATCTTTTTTTTTGACAGTTAAATGTCATGAGTTTGGCATTACGTAAATTTAAAACTATAATGTGCTAAGCAAAGGAATATTTTACATTCTGCCGTCCGATGACGTCATCTTACGTTTTTTAGTTTTTATTTTTTTTCTCAGTAAATAAGCAATATAAAAAATGAATAAATATATATTCGAGCAGCGGAAAAGTAAACAAAGAATTGGTATTTTTTGTTTCAGAGCTTAGCAATTTTGAAATGTTGTCCATTCTACTCTGCCCGGGACCACACGGCACAAGATTTCTTTATTGGCCACAAAACATAAATCAAACAAGAGTGACATAAATACACAAGTATGACAAATTCTGTAGCCAACAAGGCCCAACCTCAGCATTTGCTGCAGTGGCCGAGGAAGGTGGGCTCTTTCAAACTATTACTTGGATTGGGATCGTTTAAATCAAATACTGATTGGTGGATACAATCGGCTTTATTCTTCAGATTAGGTAATCTTCAGATACACAAAAGCAGTTGTTCCGAGTCAAAAACACACAAATTCTATTTATCCGGGGTAACCACAGATAAAACATTGTCACAACCAAAGAGAACAAGTCACATTGACATATTAAAACGTAAAGCGTTTTGAAATAACTTCATAAGACAGTACAAGGCAGTATATAATACTACTCTTTGGTACAAGGGCAATCAAAGGACTCGGATTAGTAGAAAATGCCCTACCGCAGCTCAAGCCTAGGCATTGGGCGGTTTGGCTGGGTCGTCCGAACGGCCCTGAAACCTCTTCCCCATGTATGCATCCGTCAGCCGCCGGATGGCGAAAGGTGTAATCGCACTGGTTCGTCATCCGCCGCTGGCCGGGGAACACCGAACGGTAATCTTGACTTTAAACCAAATAGCGCTCGTGTCCAAAAGAACTGTTTTTGCATGTGTGTAGCCATTTACAACAAATTTACCTAATCAGCACATTAAAGATCTAGACTTGAACTCTAGAACGAGACTTGGGCTCCAGTTATTGACTTTCTGTACCTATATTTCGTATTTTGTGGTTAGATTTCATACCTTGCTCCATATTATCGTGATACAACTTCCCGATGCCCTCTCGACCGGAGTCACCTGCAGATTTTTAATACAAATATAGGCTGGCCCATTTTCAGTGGACCAAAAATTTTCCACTGTAAATACCTATCATCATAGTAGACAGCGCCACATTGGCAATGTTTGCCGACTTTTAACGAATGCCCCATGCCGCCCTATGGCTAATTACATATATATTATAATATCTTTGTCGCTGCGTATAATGTTCAAAATCTAAATTATTAATTAAAACACGATCACTTTTGCAGAACCACCGCCATTTATTTTGTTACTCGCACTGACAACTCAAAACAACAGTGTTACCAACATAGAAAATATTTAGGTATGAATATTAAAGTAAAGAAAAATATGATATGTGTTACCATATCAAACATTCCGCCCACCAAAAGGTCTCTACCTTTTTTAACACACAATAAAAAATTACCTAAATTGAGACTAAGTAACACAGTTTTACTCTTAGAAAACAACCGCCCACCGTAAGGGCTTAATCTCTAACAAAGGAAACAAAACCGCCCACCATAAGGGCTTGAATTAACAATATTCTCATAAAAGTAGATTTTAATAAGAACAACAAATTGAACACATACTCAACTCAAAATGACCTTAAACTTAACTTGGAATAAATACTAACTCTTCTCTTAAACAAATTATAAATACTATAATAGAAACATATATGTACTCTTAGTATAGATTGACCAAAATAGCTAATAAACATTTACAATCTTGAATAGTTAATCATTGACACTGTTAGACTCTACACTTAAATGATACTCAGTTTGAAATTACTAAATAACTCATGGTGTAAAAATAAAAAAACTCAAAATGCTTATAAAAGGTTAACAAAATACATTGACATAGAAAGTGTTAACACTTGAGGAAATTTACATAAGAAAAAATGAATACATGGTAACATTTGATGCAACTCTAAATGTACACTCATAGAAATTAAGATTGAATACTACAAATACTCTTTAGGTAAAAAACACAACTTGTTACATGGACGTTTAATTATACCATTTTTAGTTTTTACAGAAACTACTCTAGTTATGTTATCCCTCCCAGGATGCTTCTCAATAATTTTCCCTAGTAACCATTTAGCTGGAGGGAGATTATGATCTCTTAACAAAACAATATCATCAACATCAGGCTCAGTTTTCTTAGTAAACCACTTATATCTATGATTTAAAGTCACTAGATACTCATCTGACCATTTATGCCAAAAATCATTGACCATTTTTTGAGTAAGCTTCCACCTCTGAAGACCTGAAATCAATGACTTGGTGAAATCCTCATCTGGTATGGTAACCAATGGTTCTCCAACTAGGAAATGACCCGGTGTTAAGGGCATCGGGTCCTCTGGATTATCACTCAGGAAAGATAATGGACGAGAATTTAAGCATGCTTCTACTTGAGTCAAGACTGTTGTCAGCTCCTCGAAGGTAAGAGTAGCATCTCCAATAACTCTTTTCAGGTGTGTCTTTGTTGACCGGACTCCTGCCTCCCACAGACCTCCGAAGTTGGGTGCATGTGGGGGGATGAAGTGCCAAGTGGTACCTTCCTCGGTGAGTAAATGGGCAATCTCGTTGGGTAACTGTGACTTAGCTCTGTTGAACATATCCTGTAACTCTTTATCAGCTCCAACGAAATTTGTCCCATTGTCGCTGTACAGATGTTGGCAGCGACCTCTGCGTGAGACAAATCTCCTAAAGGCGGCTATAAAGCCGGTTGAGGTTAGATCTGACACAGCTTCTAAGTGGATAGCCTTAGTAGCTATGCAGATAAAAATGCATATATAGCCCTTGTAAGACTTGGATCCTCTACCAGGTGAGAACCTGATGTTTATGTGGCCGGTGAAATCTACTCCTGACGACCTAAAGGGCTTATCAGGCGTCAGTCTCGTTTTAGGAAGCTGGCCCATAATTTGATTGTTATTCTGTCGAGAATAACGAACACAAATCACACAGTCTCTATAGCATTTTTTTACTTTCTCTCTTGCTCTTATGATCCAGTACTTGCTTCTCAAGAGGTTCAACATAATCTGCGGTCCTCCATGGAGTGTCCTATGATGGGCATCTAGAATTATCAACTTAGTAAGATGAGACTCGCTGGGTAAGATCAATGGGTGTTTTTTGTCAAATTGCACAGAAGATTGACCAATCCGACCACCAACCCGTAATAATCCGTTTTGATCTATGAATGGTGAAAGAGTATGTAGTTTACTTTTCTTAGCGACACATCCAGATGCAGATTTTAACTGTTTAATCTCTTCTTCAAAATACAATTCTTGAGTAGCTTTCACACATTTTTCAAGTATATCATTCATCTCCTTCACAGTAACTATATTCTTATTCTCTCTATTTGATGCTGGCTCTAATAGTTGTAGGAATTTTCTACAAAATGACAGGACTCTCAAAATTTTGGTTAAGTTTGAGAACCGTTCCCATATGAACTCTTTTTTGGGTTGCAATATGGTTGTGAGCGCCTTGACCGATCTCTCCTCTTGATTGGTGCTCACCTCTATGTCAGTTTTGTAGACGTGACTCTCATAAATGCTTTTGGGGCCATGCCACCACAGATCATGCTCTCTTAAGTCGCCTGCAGACATGCCCCTTGAGGCACAATCAGCAGGATTGTGGTCTGTGGTTACATGGTTCCACTGTTCAGGCTCTAAGATGGTCAATATCTCTGATACTCTGTTGCTGACGAATGTAGTCCAACGACTAAGCTCTCCTTTCAGCCATGCAAGTACAACCATCGAGTCAGACCAGGCGTACAGTTGGTCTTTGGGAACATTTAATATTTGAGCCACTTCAAATATTAATTTAGTACCCAGCAACGCAGCCATTAATTCCATTCTTGGAATTGATATCTCCTTCTCAATAGGTGCGACCTTCGTCTTCGCTGTCACAATGTTCACGTGAGTATTACCTTCTGCATCTTTTGATTTCAGGTAGACGACTGCAGCATAAGCCGCCTGCGAAGCATCAGCGAACACATGAAGCTCGACGGGGTCTTCCTTCTTTAAAGACAGCCAACGAGGTAAGACAATCTCTTTCATGTTGTTTAGCTCTTCTCTAAACTGAAGCCACTCTTTCAGCAACTCTGGTGTCAAGTTATCATCCCAGCCTAAGCCGGACTTCCACAACTTATGCATAAAGATTTTTGCAGTGATGAGAACAGGGGCAATCCACCCTATTGGATCATATAGTCTTGCAATGTTAGATAACACTTTTCTCTTGGTTACAGGTTCATCCAGCTCAGGTAAGTTATAGTTATACTCGAAATTATCTGTAGTCTTATTCCATCTGATACCTAATACTTTGACAGTCTCATTGATTTTGAATGTAAATGTCTTATTTGAACTCTGTTTGTCTTTCTCAATGTAATCTAATAATTCTTTACTGTTGCTGCACCATTTCTGGAGTTGAAAGCCACCTTCTTTCATTAGCTGGTTCATCTCTTGGTAAATATGAATGGCTTCATCTACAGTCTGGCAGCCGGTGATCAGATCATCCATATAGTAATCTATAAGTGTTATATTAGCTGCAGTTGGATATCTTACCTGCTCATCCTTCGCCAGTTGCTGTAAGGACTTGACTGCCAAATATGGCGCGCATGCAGTTCCAAAGGTAAGTCTCAATTGTCTATAATGTTGTATAGGTTGCTCCGGATCATCACGCCATACTATCCTCTGATAGTCTACATCCTTCTCATTTACCACCACTTGTCTGTACATCTGTGCTATATCAGCCATAATACAATATGGATGTGTTCTCCATCTTATTAGAATGTGGCGTAAATCTTGTTGTAGTCTAGGTCCTATCATAAGTGTATCATTCAATGATACATTGTTTACACCCTTACAAGAAGCGTCATAGACAATTCTCACCTTCGTTGTTTCTCTATCTTCTCGTACCACGGCGTGGTGGGGAAGATAAACTGCCATAGGTTTCTCAATCTCAACTTGATCTTTAATCAGTTCCATATGTTCTTGTTTCAGATAATCAATAAGGACCTTCTCATACTCTACTCGTAATACTGGATTTTTGTTCAGCTTTTTTTCTAAAAGCTTGAATCTCTTCACTGCAATTTCTAATGATCTTCCATTCACACACTTTGGAACAGACTCTCTAAAAGGTAAGCGAACTACATAACGACCTTCATTGTTTCTTCTTGTAGTACTTTCATAAATTTCTTCACACCGACTCTCTTCCTTAGTTAGTTTCTTTCCAATCAGATCAGGTTCTCTCTCAATTTCCCAAAATTGTTTCAAAAGTATATCCTCTTTGACCTGCAGATGTAGATTGACAACTTTAGAGGTCAACTCATTTTGACAGCTGCCTACTCTACCTGACAGAATCCAGCCTAACTGTGTATTCTGTGCAATTGGGCCACTGTGTGTTGGATGTCTCAGAAGACCAACCAATATGATTTGACTATAAGCATCAACTCCTAATATTATGTCTATTTTTCCAGGTGAACCATACTGAGGATCTGCAAGGGGCAAGTTATCAAGTTCAGGCCAATCATGAATGGAAGTCTTACTTGATGGAAGAAATGATGTTAAAGAAGTTAAAACAAAGGCGTCAATTGACATACAAAACTCAGGATTATATAGTGACTCTAAATTAAATGTAACAATATACTTTGATCTCATTTGACCGTCACCCACACCAGATACTAATCCGTTGACTGGCACACGTTTAAGAGATAAAGATTGAACGGTGCTCTCTGTTACAAATGAAGCTTCAGAGCCTTGGTCAATCAAAACTCGCGCGGGTTGATAGTATCCATTTTCGGATTTGACTCGGACTAAAGCAGTAGCTAATAAGACCTTACCTTGTTGCTTTTCTTTGGCAAAATGAGCTACTATGTTTCTCTCACTCGGTGTACTCGGCGCTACACAGCGGGCGCTGTGCGCACGGTGGATGCTCGTACTTGGTGTCGCACAGCGGTCGCTGTGCGCACACTCGACGCTCGTACTCGGGACCGCACAGCGGGCGCTGTGCGGCGGCTCGGCGCTCGTGCTCGGCGCCACACAGCGGGCGCTATGCGGCGGGACGACTCTTGTGTTCGGCGGTGGAACCCCAATGGGCACTTGGGGTGTACTCCTATCGAAATGCAGCAGTGTGTGGTGTTTCTTGCCACACCGGCGACAAGACGTAGCCAGGTGACAGCTCTTCACATTGTGGTTGGATGACAAACAATTAAAACAAAGTCTCCTCTGCTGTACAAACTCGGATTTCTGTTCAGGAGATTTGCTTCCAAATTGCTTGCATTGATATAATAAATGTTGACTTGAACAAAATACACAGACTTTATTATTCTCTTTTTTCTCCTCTTGCACGGTTGAATGAAACTGTTTAGTTACTGTCTTGGTACTATTTGGTTTAAGAGTTTGCTTTGTTGCAGCATTAAGCATCTCTAAGGTACGAAATCTCATTTCCAGAAACTTCACAAATTGGTCCCATGTAGGAAAATCATCAGCAACTTGAGTGGAATGACTAACTTCTGTTTCCCATAGTCTCCGAGTCTCGTAGTCAAGTTTTGATAGTACCAAGTGTATAATCATGACATCCCATGATTTGATATCAATACCTAAATTATTTAGTGACTTAAGGCATGAGGAAGTTGTATCTAGAAGGTGTTTTATGCAGGCTGCAGACTCAGTTGCAACAGGTTTTTGTGAAAACAATTGTTTCAAAATCTCATTACAGTTATATCTCTTATTATTGTACCTGTGCTGTAATTTTTTTCCATGCTTCATTGTAGTTACTATCTGTAGTTGACAAACTTCTTAAAAGATTTTCTGGTTCCCCTTTTAAGCTGCTCTTTAGGTAATGAAGCTTCTGCACTGGACTCAGATTCTTATTGTCATGTATGAGTGACACAAACATATCATGAAAACTTTGCCACTCTTGATAAGCACCGGAGAATGTTGGTAAACTTATGAGAGGTAACTTCACTTCCATGGTGTGTGGGGCACTCGTGCTACAGATAGGCTCCATTGAAGGCTCGCAGTGAGTCTGTTTTGTTTTACACAAGTCCAACTTCATTTTACTTTTGAAGTCAGAATAGAGCTCCTCTAATACATCATACCAGTCATCAGTAAAATATAGACCTTTCCGCTCGCCCTCTGATACAATTATCTCATAATGGTTTGTGGTTAATTTCTTCCAAGCTATTTCTAAATTTTCTAATTTTGTTTCGATGAAAGTTGAGGTTAGCCTATCCTTGCCCGTTTTTTTATAATTGATTAGTGCTTTGTTCACCCGCTGAACGATTTCTTCTTGCTCTTTCAGTAACTTTTCCATGATAATATTACGCTCGCTCAGTTAGAAAGGAAAAGGTCTCGAAGTTTTCTCTCAAAATGCCGGCCGGCAATTGTTTCAACACGACCGGTGAAAATTCAGCGAAAGTACACACACAATCTTTTTCACGTTTAAGTTATTATTATTTCACGATGTCATTCACACGTTTAGGGCAATTTTAGGTTGAAATATTATCGAAATGTTATAATTCCGCAAATGTTTTTACAACGCGTCTTGCATGAGAAACAAAACACGGTTGGCTTCTATTTCACCACACTGATTTTACGAAAAGTACTGTTTATTTTCACTTTATTTTATGAATTTCACATTAACCGTGAATTCCCGGGTTTCGGCACCATTTTGTCGCTGCGTATAATGTTCAAAATCTAAATTATTAATTAAAACCGAGCACTTTTGCAGAACCACGCATTTAATTTGTCTCGCACTGGAAACTCAAAACAACAGTGTTACCAACATAGACAAGTATCTTAGGTATGAATATTAAAGTAAGAAAAATATGATATGTGTTACCATATTAAACATTCCGCCCACCAAAAGGTCTCTACCTTTTTTAACACACAATAAAAATTACCTAAATTGAGACTAAGTAACACAGTTTTACTCTTAGGAAATAACCGCCCACCGTAAGGGCTTAATCTCTAACAAAGGAAACAAAACCGCCCACCATAAGGGCTTGAATTAACAAAGTATAAGAAAAACAAATTGAACACATACTCAACTCAAAATGACTTTAAACTTAACTTGGAATAAGTACTAACTCTTCTCTTAAACAAATTATAGATACTAAAGTATAATAGAAACATATACTCTTAGTATAGATTGACCAAAATAGCTAATAAACATTTTCAATCTTGAATAGTTAATCATTGACACTGTTAGACTCTACACTTAAATAATACTCAGTTTGAAATTACTAAATAACTCATGGTGTAAAAATAAAAAAACTCAAAATGCTTATAAAAGGTTAACAAAATACATTGACATAGAAAGTGTTAACACTTGAGGAAATTTACATAAGAAAGAATGAATACATGGTAACATTTGATGCAACTCTAAATGTACACTCATAGAAATTAAGATTGAATACTACAAAGACTCTTTAGGTAAAAAACACAACTTGTTACATGGACGTTTAATTATACCATTTTTAGTTTTTACAGAAACTACTCTAGTTATGTTATCCCTCCCAGGATGCTTCTCAATAATTTTCCCTAGTAACCATTTAGCTGGAGGGAGATTATGATCTCTTAACAAAACAATATCATCAACATCAGGCTCAGTTTTCTTAGTAAACCACTTATATCTATGATTTAAAGTCACTAGATACTCATCTGACCATTTATGCCAAAAATCATTGACCATTTTTTGAGTAAGCTTCCACCTCTGAAGACCTGAAATCAATGACTTGGTGAAATCCTCATCTGGTATGGTAACCAATGGTTCTCCAACTAGGAAATGACCCGGTGTTAAGGGCATTGGGTCCTCTGGATTATCACTCAGGAAAGATAATGGACGAGAATTCAAGCATGCTTCTACTTGAGTCAAGACTGTTGTCAGCTCCTCGAAGGTAAGAGTAGCATCTCCAATAACTCTTTTCAGGTGTGTCTTTGTTGACCGGACTCCTGCCTCCCACAGACCTCCGAAGTTGGGTGCATGTGGGGGGATGAAGTGCCAAGTGGTACCTTCCTCGGTGAGTAAATGGGCAATCTCGTTGGGTAACTGTGACTTAGCTCTGTTGAACATATCCTGTAACTCTTTATCAGCTCCAACGAAATTTGTCCCATTGTCGCTGTACAGATGTTGGCAGCGACCTCTGCGTGAGACAAATCTCCTAAAGGCGGCTATAAAGCCGGTTGAGGTTAGATCTGACACAGCTTCTAAGTGGATAGCCTTAGTAGCCATGCAGACAAAAACGCATATATAGCCCTTGTAAGACTTGGATCCTCTACCAGGTGAGAACCTGATGTTTATGTGGCCGGTGAAATCTACTCCTGACGACCTAAAGGGCTTATCAGGCGTCAGTCTCGCTTTAGGAAGCTGGCCCATAATTTGATTGTTATTCTGTCGAGAATAACGAACACAAATCACACAGTCTCTATAGCATTTTTTTACTTTCTCTCTTGCTCTTATGATCCAGTACTTGCTTCTCAAGAGGTTCAACATAATCTGCGGTCCTCCATGGAGTGTCCTATGATGGGCATCTAGAATTATCAACTTAGTAATATGAGACTCGCTGGGTAAGATCAATGGGTGTTTTTTGTCAAATTGCACAGAAGATTGACCAATCCGACCACCAACCCGTAATAATCCGTTTTGATCTATGAATGGTGAAAGAGTATGCAGTTGACTTTTCTTAGCGACACATCCAGATGCAGATTTTAACTGTTTAATCTCTTCCCTCAAAATACAATTCTTGAGTAGCTTTCACACATTTTTCAAGTATATCATTCATCTCCTTCACAGTAACTATATTCTTATTCTCTCTATTTGATGCTGGCTCTAATAGTTGTAGGAATTTTCTACAAAATGACAGGACTCTCAACATTTTGGTTAAGTTTGAGAACCGTTCCCATATGAACTCTTTTTTGGGTTGCAATATGGTTGTGAGCGCCTTGACTGATCTCTCCTCTTGATTGGTGCTCACCTCTATGTCAGTTTTGTAGACGTGACTCTCATGAATGCTTTTGGGGCCATGCCACCACAGATCATGGTCTCTTAAGTCGCCTACAGACATGCCCCTTGAGGCACAATCAGCAGGATTGTGGTCTGTGGTTACATGGTTCCACTGTTCAGGCTCTAAGATGGTCAATATCTCTGATACTCTGTTGCTGACGAATGTAGTCCAACGACTAGGCTCTCCTTTCAGCCATGCAAGTACAACCATCGAGTCAGACCAGGCGTACAGTTGGTCTTTGGGAACATTTAATATTTGAGCCACTTCAAATATTAATTTAGTACCCAGCAACGCAGCCATTAATTCCATTCTTGGAATTGATATCTCCTTCTCAATAGGTGCGACCTTCGTCTTCGCTGTCACAATGTTCACGTGAGTATTACCTTCTGCATCTTTTGATTTCAGGTAGACAACTGCAGCATAAGCCGCCTGCGAAGCGTCAGCGAACACATGAAGCTCGACGGGGTCTTCCTTCTTTAAAGACAGCCAACGAGGTAAGACAATCTCTTTCATGTTGTTTAGCTCTTCTCTAAACTGAAGCCACTCTTTCAGCAACTCAGGTGTCAAGTTATCATCCCAGCCTAAGCCGGACTTCCACAACTTCTGCATAAAGATTTTTGCGGTGATGAGAACAGGGGCAACCCACCCTATTGGATCATATAGTCTTGCAATATTAGATAACACTTTTCTCTTAGTTACAGGTTCATCCAGCTCAGGTAAGTTATAGTTATACTCGAAATTATCTGTAGTCTTATTCCATCTGATACCTAATACTTTGACAGTCTCATTGATTTTGAATGTAAATGTCTCATTTGAACTCTGTTTGTCTTTCTCAATGTAATCTAATAATTCTTTACTGTTGCTGCACCATTTCTGGAGTTGAAAGCCACCTTCTTTCATTAGCTGGTTCATCTCTTGGTAAATATGAATGGCTTCATCTACAGTCTGGCAGCCGGTGATCAGATCATCCATATAGTAATCTATAAGTGTTATATTAGCTGCTGTTGGATATCTTACCTGCTCATCCTTCGCCAGTTGCTGTAAGGACTTGACTGCCAAATATGGCGCGCATGCTGTTCCAAAGGTAAGTCTCAATTGTCTATAATGTTGTATAGGTTGCTCCGGATCATCACGCCATACTATCCTCTGATAGTCTACATCCTTCTCATTTACCACCACTTGTCTGTACATCTGTGCTATATCAGCCATAATACAATATGGATGTGTTCTCCATCTCATTAGAATGTGGCGTAAATCTTGTTGTAGTCTAGGTCCTATCATAAGTGTATCATTCAATGATACATTGTTTACACCCTTACAAGAAGCGTCATAGACAATTCTCACCTTCGTTGTTTCTCTATCTTCTCGTACCACGGCGTGGTGGGGAAGATAAACTGCCATAGGTTTCTCAATCTCAACTTGATCTTTAATCAGTTCCATATGTTCTTGTTTCAGATAATCAATAAGGACCTTCTCATACTCTACTCGTAATACTGGATTTTTATTCAGCTTTTTTTCTAAAAGCTTGAATCTCTTCACTGCAATTTCTAATGATCTTCCATTCACACACTTTGGAACAGACTCTCTAAAAGGTAAGCGAACTACATACCGACCTTCATTGTTTCTTCTTGTAGTACTTTCATAAATTTCTTCACACCGACTCTCTTCTTTAGTTAGCTTCTTTCCAATCAGATCAGGTTCTCTCTCAATTTCCCAAAATTGTTTCAAAAGTATATCCTCTTTGACCTGCAGATGTAGATTGACAACTTTAGAGGTCAACTCATTTTGACAGCTGCCTACTCTACCTGACAGAATCCAGCCTAACTGTGTATTCTGTGCAATTGGGCCACTGTGTGTTGGATGTCTCAGAAGACCATCCAATATGATTTGACTATAAGCATCAACTCCTAATATTATGTCTATTTTCCCAGGTGAACCATACTGAGGATCTGCAAGGGGCAAGTTATCAAGTTCAGGCCAATCTAGAATGGAAGTCTTACTCGATGGAAGAAATGATGTTAAAGAAGTTAAAACAAAGGCGTTAATTGACATACAAAACTCAGGATTATGTAGTGACTCTAAATTAAATGTAACAATATACTTTGATCTCATTTGACCGTCACCCACACCAGATACTAATCCGTTGACTGGCACACGTTTAAGAGATAAAGATTGAACGGTGCTCTCTGTTACAAATGAAGCTTCAGAGCCTTGGTCAATCAAAACTCGCGCGGGTTGATAGTATCCATTTTCGGATTTGACTCGGACTAAAGCAGTAGCTAATAAGACCTTACCTTGTTGCTTTTCTTTGGCAAAATGAGCTACTATGTTCCTCTCACTCGGTGTACTCGGCGCTACACAGCGGGCGCTGTGCGCACGGTGGATGCTCGTACTTGGTGTCGCACAGCGGTCGCTGTGCGCACACTCGACGCTCGTACTCGGGACCGCACAGCGGGCGCTGTGCGGCGGCTCGGCGCTCGTGCTCGGCGCCGCACAGCGGGCGCTATGCAGCGGGTCGACTCTTGTGTTCGGCGGTGGAACCCCAATGGGCACTTGGGGTGTACTCCTTTCGAAATGCAGCAGTGTGTGGTGTCTCTTGCCACACCGGCGACAAGACGTGGCCAGGTGACAGCTCTTCACATTGTGGTTGGATGACAAACAATTAAAACAAAGTCTCCTCTGCTGTACAAACTCTGATCTCTGTTCAGGAGATTTGCTTCCAAATTGCTTGCATTGATATAATAAATGTTGACTTGAACAAAATACACAGACTTTATTATTCTCTTTTTTCTCCTCTTGCACGGTTGAATGAAACTGTTTAGTTACTGTCTTGGTACTATTTGGTTTAAGAGTTTGCTTTGTTCCAGCATTAAGCATCTCTAAGGTACGAAATCTCATTTCCAAAAACTTCACAAATTGGTCCCATGTAGGAAAATCATCATCAACTTGAGTGGAATGACTAACTTCTGTTTCCCATAGTCTCCGAGTCTCGTAGTCAAGTTTTGATAGTACCAAGTGTATAATCATGACGTCCCATGATTTGATATCAATACCTAAATTATTTAGTGACTTAAGGCATGAGGAAGTTGTATCTAGAAGGTGTTTTATGCAGGCTGCTGACTCAGTTGCAACAGGTTTTAGTGAAAACAATTGTTTCAAAATCTCATTACAGTTATATCTCTTATTATTGTACCTGTGCTGTAATTTTTTCCATGCTTCATTGTAGTTACTATCTGTAGTTGACAAACTTCTCAAAAGATTTTCTGGTTCCCCTTTTAAGCTGCTCTTTAGGTAATGAAGCTTCTGCACTGGACTCAGATTCTTATTGTCATGTATGAGTGACACAAACATATCATGAAAACTTTGCCACTCTTGATAAGCACCGGAGAATGTTGGTAAACTTATGAGAGGTAACTTCACTTCCATGGTGTGTGGGGCACTCGTGCTACAGATAGGCTCCATTGAAGGCTCGCAGTGAGTCTGTTTTGTTTTACACAAGTCCAACTTCATTTTACTTTTGAAGTCAGAATAGACCTCCTCTAATACATCATACCAGTCATCAGTAAAATATGGTAGACCTTTCCGCTCGCCCTCTGATACAATTATCGCATAATGGTTTGTGGTAAATTTCTTCCAAGCTATTTCTAAATTTTCTAATTTTGTTTCGATGAAAGTTGAGGTTAGCCTATCCTTGCCCGTTTTTTTATAATTGATTAGTGCTTTGTTCACCCGCTGAACGATTTCTTCTTGCTCTTTCAGTAACTTTTCCATGATAATATTACGCTCGCTCAGTTAGAAAGGAAAAGGTCTCGAAGTTTTCTCTCAAAATGCCGGCCGGCAATTGTTTCAACACGACCGGTGAAAATTCAGCGAAAGTACACACACAATCTTTTTCACGTTTAAGTTATTATTATTTCACGATGTCATTCACACGTTTAGGGCAATTTTAGGTTGAAATATTATCGAAATGTTATAATTCCGCAAATGTTTTTACAACGCGTCTTGCATGAGAAACAAAACACGGTTGGCTTCTATTTCACCACACTAATTTTACGAAAAGTACTGTTTATTTTCACTTTATTTTATGAATTTCACATTAACCGTGAATTCCCGGGTTTCGGCACCATTTTGTCGCTGCGTATAATGTTCAAAATCTAAATTATTAATTAAAACACGATCACTTTTGCAGAACCACCGCCATTTATTTTGTTACTCGCACTGACAACTCAAAACAACAGTGTTACCAACATAGAAAATATTTAGGTATGAATATTAAAGTAAAGAAAAATATGATATGTGTTACCATATCAAACAATCTTACAACCACTTTTTAAGAAATTAAATACCCAGCTATGAAAAAAAAATTAATGTTTATTTTTTTTATATAAATAAATATTTCACAACATCACATACATTGAACTGACTCCGAGATAGGTAGCTCAAGCACCTGTGTTACGGATATCAGAATCTACAGCGGAATTATAAATATATACATATACATCTAATTCTTTTCTTTGGTAAATACATACTTATAATACATAGAAACACCCAGACCATTACAAACAGACATTTTCATGCACACAAATGTTTGTACTATTCGGGGATCCCGCAACCCTTGCACCAGAGACAGCATTCAATAATTATTTTTTCTTAATAAGAAACACATGAGGACTCTTACCTGTTTCTGATGGACCATCGCGAAGTTTAATATTATTCTTAGGATCAACGCTCTTCACCACACTTTTCGTAACTTGGGCTTTCCTTGGTTTCGATGTTTCCAAAGCTTTGGACCGTTTCAATACCTTTTGCTCTCCGAATACGTTCGGGGCTAGAAATTAAAGAGCGTTGCTCTACGAATGTTTGCTAGAGCGTTGTCTACGAATGTTTACTATAGCGTTGTCTACGAATGTTTGCTATAGCGTTGTCTACGAATGTTTGCTATAGCGTTGTCTACGAATATTTGCTATAGCGTTGTCTACGAATGTTTGCTATAGCGTTGTCTACGAATGTTTGCTATAGCGTTGTCTACGAATGTTTGCTATTGCGTTGTCTACGAATGTTTGCTATTGCGTTGTCTACGAATGTTTGCTATTGCGTTGTCTACGAATATTTGTTACTGCGTTGTCTACGAATGTTTGTTATTGAGTTGTCTACGAATGTTTGCTATTGCGTTGTCTACTAATGTTTGCTATAGCGTTGTCTACAAATGTTTGCTATTGAGTTGTCTACGAATGTTTGTTACTGCGTTGTCTACAAATGTTTGTTACTGCGTTGTCTACAAATGTTTGTTACTGCGTTGTCTACAAATGTTTGTTACTGCATTGTCTACGAATGTTTGCTATTGCGTTGTCGACGAATGTTTGTTACTGCGTATAGTCTACTAATGTTTGCTATTGCGTTGTCTACGAATGTTTGTTACTGCATTGTCTACAAATGTTTGCTATTGCGTTGTCTACGAATGTTTGCTATTGGCGTTGTCTACAAAAGTTTTCTGCAATGGAGCTCCCATTGTTGCAAACATTTATAGATTATTTAATTATTATTAAATAGGCTACATTATTTTAATAAGATTACGCCACTGTTGATCGAATGTGCTGGAGTTTTAAGAAATCAATTACCAAGTTACTTAAATGTTTAATTCAATCAATCATTTTTTTAAATATGAAACATATGAATACTCTTACCTCTGTCTTGAGGTCCATAGCGAGCTTTGGTCTTATTTTTAGGATCAACGCTCTTCACCACACCTTTTGTAACCTGGCTAGCTTTCCTTAGTTTGAAAGGTTCCAAAGCTTTGAACCGTTTCACTGCCTCTTGCTTGCCAACTACGTTCGGGGCTAAAAAATAGATGATCAAAATTACCAGGTATTTCTGGACCTAATTTTGCTTAACCTGGTGGCTAAATTTGAAGCTGTCGCATCCAAACCAAGGAGACACATAGCGCGTGTGAAAGAGGGGGAAGCTCCGATTCGGTCGTGACATGTGCTTTAGCCGTGTGGTCCCCGGCAGAGTAGAATAGGCCACCCTCACTCTTACCGAGGTGTCGTAAAAGGCGACTAAGGTAAAGCTGCTGGCATGATCATCAGCACCCAGAGAAGGAAAACTCTGCATTTATACCAAAACCCTCGCCAACCCGTCTGCCAAGCGTGGTGAGTATGGCAATTACCCCTCATGTGATTGAGGGAGGCCCGTGCCCCAGCAGTGGGGACTTAAATGGGCTGACGATGACGATGATGAGCTTTGGCCGTGATCTCGGTTACCTGGGTTCGATTCCTGGGTCGAGCAAAAAGTGTGTTTCGATTTTTTCGAACATAGCTCGGGTTTGTGATCACCAATCCGCATTTGGCAAGCGTGGTGATTAAGCCTAATCCCATCATAGTAGCTTGATTTCTATGATGGAGGCCTTTGCTCTGTTGGAACAGTGGACCAGTGGAACAGTTATAGGCTGATACTTTACTTTACGTGCTTTAAATTAAGCCGATTAAGGGAATGAGTTTTGGGAAACTGTTTCTGGACAGATGGGGCTGGGTGTCGATTGCATCGCGCGAGTGTATTGTCTTTTTATCTACTACTAAAGTTTTATATTCTATTAGGGCAGTGGCGAAGGAGGGACCGTGACACTACTAAAATTCTTGCGAGGCCTCTCCGAGAAATACATGGCTCTACAATTACAACTCCCCCCCCCCCCCCCCTTTACCCGAGGCCCTGCGATTCGCCCACGTCTACGTTTAACCACGCTACGCCACTGTTAATGTTTGTTAAACCTTTAGCTAAACGCAGTTTTCATTCGTTTTTCGAAAATTTGGGGTGTCCGTGGGAGTCCCACGCTTCGGCATGAATGGGCCGGCGCCGACCGGAGTGATACCACGGCCTCACAGAAAACCGGCGTGAAGCAGCACTGTGCTGTATGTCGCTGCGTGAGTGAGGGTACCGGAGGTCCAACCCGGGGTAAAGGTTGGCAGCGAACTTGCGTCTCCACTGGTGTCGCGGGTGTCCAAAGGCGGCGGCATCGCTTACCATCACGTGATCCGCCTGCTCGTCTACCACCCATCACATAAAAACAATATTTTGTTTTTGTTTCAAACGTCAAAACTGCTCAATTATGACACCGTTTTAGCTAACAAAGGTTTATTGTACGTTTATGTATAAAGCCCTTCATATCCGACCTTAGATTAAACGAAAAATAGGTCTTCTACCAGTAGACCTATTTTTCGTTTAATTTAAGGTCGGACGACCTATTTATTTGATAAACTCACCATATCTAGCGCTTCTTTTTTTTCTTGATAGAAACATTGTTTTAAGATGACCTGGAAAACCGTGCAATTTGACTAAAAATTCATACTGAACAAATACTGGTCATCTCATGATGACTGGCAGGCAACACGCACGTGTTAGTATCTTCTCAGCAGGGAACTACCTTCCGAATCAGTGGTAAATTTATTAAGTCTCATATCACAACTATACACTTGAATAAAATTATGAAATAATCCTTACATTTATCATTTATTGCCATAATCCTTATATATTATTACGGTACATGACTATTTTTTTTTATTTTTGCAATCAAAAGACCTCTCAATGATAGAAATATCGTTGAAAAAATCACTTGATTCTCATTTAAACCACCTGAGATATCACAACTTTAAAATCACATTATTTTGGGCAAACCCAAAACGCTCCCTACAAATGGCTACTAAGATGTGACGTCACACCTAAGTATTTTGTATGCATTTCATTTGAATTTTGTATGGTAGCTATATCAAATGTTTCGTTTATGTCAATGGTTCTATTATAATAATTGGTGCAAATTGTATGGGTTATTTAATGGTATAATTATTTTTTAATAATTTCATAGTTTTAAAATGGACTTGCCCATGAATCTTTGAATGACCATAAAACCGGCTAGACGTAATATTTTTAATTGAGAATTTTTGCTATTGGCACATGTTTACCTATATTTTGATAAAATATTTATATTTTGTAAAACCTTGAGCTTAGTCATATACCCCAATGGGGTAAAGCACAAGATAGACCTTATGTTTATCCAAAACGTAAGTAAGTATTACAAATCATCCCTATATACATTGACTATAATCTATTTGCCAGGAAATTACTTATATTAATTCATTATGTACACTTTTTTACAGCTTACATATAATACTTGCTTACAAACTAGTTATATGACACTTTGTTCCTTGGAAATTGTTTATATTGAATAATTACATTATATACACCAAAAGAAAATCTAACACAAGCATAAAAAAAATCTGCGAAATAAAACCGCGTTCAAAAACCACGAAGTGTTAAAAATATTATTTTATACTAAAAAGTGTAAATTAATATTTTTAACACTTTATACACTTCAAATAACATTTTATAACAGTACACTCGAGAAAAGGTGTTACCGAAGTTGGCGCCCAATACTATCTTGTAATTTAATACAAAATTCAATTATTCAACAGGGATTAGGCGCCGACTTCGGTAAAACCTTTTCTCGAAATAAAATAAAGTGTTAAAAATGTTTTTTAACACTTTTTAGTTCGTGGTTTTTGAAGGCGTTTTTTTATCGCAGATATTTTTTTTTTTCAAGTTTTTTAGTCTCATTTTTTGGCAGCTTCCCCTTCCTCTTCCATCCCCGCCAAATAACTTAAAAACTTATTGTGAGTACAGTATTGAAAGAGTTATCCTTTAACTCCTTACCGTTGAGGAGTCGCCTTCCATCATCAGCAGAGCCACAAAATTAATACAGTCAGGCGTAAATACTGGTGCAGTTTTGAAAAAAGTTACAAAAACATTACGTGTCCCTATAACTGAAATTTTATATGGACACAATCCAGGGTAAAGGGGGGTTTAAAGGTTGACACCGCTCTTGTGACTCCACTGGTGTCGCGGTTGTCCATGGGCGGTGGTAATCGCTTACCATCAGGTGATCTGTATACTCGTCTGCCACTTATCACAAAAAAATACAACATACCTTTCTCGGCAGCAACTTGGTGACAGTGCTTTAGCGACACCGGAATTCCTTCCACATCTGTAATGATTGTTAGGATTAGCAAAGACCATGAGGATGGAATAATTTCCTTCAACGTACATCATCAGCAACCCACTCTCGTCCACTGCTGGACATAGGTCGCCCCCAATGCACGCAACCGCTCCCGATTTTCGGCCACTCTCATCCAGCCCACACCAGCCAGCCTTCGAATGTCATCATCCCATCTTGTCGCAGGGCGTCCTACACTACGCTTACCGAGTCGCGGTCTCCACTCAAGGACTTTACGGCT